>JAPCYS010003622.1:0-302747 GCA_028641055.1 Alopecurus myosuroides
GAGCTCTCGGTCTTGAGTAATACCTCGTCGGACCGATTAATTTCCGCCTGCAAGGAACGAGTGAAACTGTAAGTCGGATATCATGATAAGCCGAATATTGTATGAAGTACCGAGCACAACAACAGCAAGTTATGCTCAGAACTTTGGGACTGGGTGTGCAGTAAGGAATATCAAATAATGTTACCTGATGTGCTGCGGCCATACGCTCCAAGACATTTCCCTCTGAGGCTTTCATGGACAGGAGAGCACTCATCAGCTGGTTAATCATTGTTATCCGAGTTAGAAGACTCGGGGGCGTGGAAATTTGGAGAAGAAGTTTTCTTCGTAACAGGAGACGACACCCGGGTCATCCGAATGTCGGAGTTTGGCCCTCCTCATGCGCCCGCGGCTGCGCCCTTTTCCTTCTCGCTTGCGTGCGAGGCTATTGGATACCCGGCTTCTTGCCTAGCCGGGTTCGTTGATGACGCTTGCTCATCACCAGCTGTGGTGAATGCATCGTCAGTCGGTTTATTCTTACCCCGGTCCTCAACTTCCATGTCTTCCTGGTCGCTAACAACGACCGTGGCTCTATAGAAAGCGCAAGGGTGCAGTTAGCGCATAAGTCATGAAAAGGGCGATAAAAGTTCGGCATAACATCAGGAAAAGAACTTTACCCGGGGTTCACCGCGAAGTCCGAGGGAAAGCCGCTGCTGGACCCGGAAGATACTGAAAAATACCAAGCAAGGTGTGAGATTACCTTGTGAGGGAATGTTTGGGAAAGATTCTTGTGTATGGTGAATACCAGTATGTCGAGCTGGAGGCGATGAAGTACCCGGGTTAAGGGTCTCGTTACCCGGATGGTTCCGGGTCACTCTACGCTTGGACGCAGGTGGCTCCTTCAGTATGGCCAAAGGGGTGATGACAGGGTTAGTTCATGAATGATATCACGGGAACGCAAATTAAGCACAAGGAAATGAAATGAAACCTGGAAAACAATTCCTTGGGTTTTCTTTTGGATCCGGCTTTAATTGCTGGCTCCGGTTCATCTTCATCACTGGCAGACTCCACCTTGCCGTCCGTTTCTTCCTCCTCGTCTTGGTCTTCTTGCTCTGAAAGTAATCAAGATTATAGTATGGAAATGAGAAATAGGGCATGACGTATTCAAGGGGACTAAGTATGTACCTTCGTCCGAGTTAACGGCATCCCCTTCCTCTTCCGGGTTTCGGAGTTATGAGGAGTATCCGCCTTCCAGAAGTCACTGTCGGCCTGAGGTGGAGACATCAGAGCAAGGATTAACAGTTGTACCAAGAGGAACGAATAAAATTGAACTTGTTAGAGTTAGGTCCTTACCGCGGGAGCCGGGTTCTCGAGGGTTAAAAGGTTCTAATCCGGCTATGTTCCGGATCACCTCGAGCTTTTCCGTCAGAAAGCCCTTGATTGTTTTGTTGGCATCGCTAGGAGCGAAATTGCTGGTGGAGTATCGGATCGGGTCCGTGGTTTGCCCGAGTATTCGCACATCAGTTTTGTGCGAATGGAGTTGGGTTGGATGCGGAAATCGACCCAAGTCTTCACCAGGTTAAGCCCGATGAGGCCTTGGGCAGAAAGGATGGAGATTTTGGCCAATAGAGGCAGAATTTCTTCCCTTTCCGGGTCAGGGGCAAACCTATTGAAGGCTTCGGAAATGTCAAGTTGACCCTCCGAGTAACCCGGCAACTTCTTTTCGCCGGGTGGGGGAGGTGTCCTGGCAGTAAAAGTATGAGAGCTGCCAGTGCTTTACGTGGGAGTTAAGTGTGAGAGGAGGCATTTAAGTAGTTCTTGCGGCGTTGGATGGAAACCCCGCCGCAAGTAAGAAGTGCACCGTCGCCGCTTTCGCGGCACAGTTTGCACTGGAAGAGTTCGACGAAGAGGGCCAGACTTGGCGGAGTGCACAAGTAAGACTCAGAAAGAACGATAAAATGAGTGATGTTTAAAACGGAGTTGGGTCCTATGTCGAAAATGCGAAGGCCATAATGGCTTAAAACGTCGCGAAAGAAAGGATGACCCGGAGGCCGGAAGCCCCGGGTCACATGTTCAACAAAGCATATTACCTCGTTTTCTGCCGGGGTAGGCCGAGTTTCGTTACCCACCCTCCAGTGGATAATTTCTTGAGGGGGGAGAACCCCTAGCTCGACCAATTCTTCTAATTTGGCATTGGTGACCGAAGATCGCGCCCAGTTGGCGGATATGGAGTTTGTGGTCTTGGCTTTGACTGACTGCTTTCCCTGCTTCTTGGGTGCCATGGGGTTAACCTGTAAAACATCAGGTAGAAAAACATGAGAACGAGACTCGGAAACTGTCAGTTGGCCGAGTATTGATAAGAGGTATTGAGGCAACTTGGAAGTTAAATGTCATCCGGGTATTGTTTTGCGGAGCACGGTACAAATTATCCGGGTATCGTGCGTTCTTATAAAAAATTATGGAGGTTAATGTATGGATAAGTGTTTAAGAGGAATAGATGGGTTGTCCGTGCATCTATCGCGAGTAAATGAACTGGAAAGGGAGGATTTCCGGGTGACAGAGCAAGGGCGGAAATTTTAGGCGGCTCGAGCCCAGGGAATTCCATTTCTAGATTTACGGCGAAATTAATGATTACTGGTAGTAGAGGAGTGAGCTGAAGTCTATCTCTTATCTAATGGATGGGTTAGGATGAATGCTAGCAACCTAATTCGGTGTGCCCCGAGAAATCGCCGGCGGGTCGATTTAGATCCAATTTGAGCAAAACCTAGAAATTGCAAGGGCAGATTAATGGCCGGAGACTTACTGGAGGAGGTTGAAATGAAGCCTTGCGGAGGCAAATAGCGCAGGCCTGGTGCCCTTCGCGACTCTTGGCGGGTCGGGTGTTTGCGGCGGATCTCGGCGGCGGGGCTGAGCGCGCTGTGGCGGAGCGCAGCCGGCGACAAATGGGCTCCGGTGATGCGCGCGGAGTTCCCGTAATGGCGCTCTGCGGGTTTGGGTACGGAGGAAGAGGAATGAGGAAAAGTGAGACGTTGGGGTTAGGTTACCCCTAAGGACCTATAATGGTTCGGGTGGAAAAACTAAGTCCAACGGGCGGGACCCGGAAATTGCGGGGGTAACGGCTACCTATTCAAAGTTTACGGGAGGTGCATCGAATGTTGAGCAGGAGATCCTGGCAGAAAAGGGAAAGGGATACTTTCCGTGGTATCAGGATTAACTATCGAGAAAAGTGTAGAGTCGTGGAGTTTTTATTAAGACTTAGACATGGAAAATTAGGAGAAGCATTCAGAGGAGAGCCGGGTTATTGCATGGTCACCATGGAGTTGGACCCAGCCATTTATCGAAGTATTGTAACCAGGCCTCCATACGCTTGAGCGTTTGATATTTTTGCAGGGAATAGCTAGCGCTTCACGGAAGAATCCAGGAAGCCCAAGCTATCCTGGGGACTACTGATGAGGGGATAATAACCCGGTAGGCCAACTCCAAGGTTTAACCCGGCCCAAAGGACGCCGTGCGGGATCCGGCTAAATAAGAAACTTCTGGAAGGCCCAAAGTTTGTAGGCCTCGTAACCCGGATTGTGGGTTGCGGTAAGGAAAGCTAGGGTTTGTAAGCAGAGTTCGGATAGGACTCAAGCTGCGCCTTGGAGGGCAAGCCAGGGGGGGTACGGGTACTTTATAAACCGGCCCCTAGGCTTAGCTTGACAGAGATCCACGACATAATCATATCACTTGTTATCGAGTATTCAGTATAAATCAAGAGCCATATTCGAGACTCGGCGAGTTGAGCGCCGATTTCTAGATCGCTTATCACCATGTTCTCTTTCGAGCTAAACCCTCTCCCAAATACCTGTGTCGACTTGCCCCAAGATCAGTTACCTCAGGTAACATCTGCCGTGATTATCCCACGACACCCCGAGTAGGGTAAAGACAAGTACTAAAGGCAAGATCGGAAGGGATGTTTGGCCGAGTAGCCGGCTACCCGGTACTTGCTACCCGGTCGACTGCTACTCGGTCCAACACACATATGGCCAGAAGGACGAATCAAGAGAGTTATGTTCATCCGAGTAGGAGAGTTGGCCCGAGTAGAAATGGCGGGATCCTACTCGGGCCAGAAGTCAAAGGAGCCGTTCTGACACAGAATCCCGCGTATCCCGGGTCCGTACGTCGGCACTGTTCACGGCACTGTTCATCTAAGGACGGCGTGCCTGACAGCGACAGTGTGGCAGAAGGGCGTCGCAGGATAGGGGTGACCTACTCTGTGTTCGTGGCAGTGATAACAGACTGGTTACTTGGTTTTGCCCAACGACTTTCCACACCGGACAAACTTAGAAGCCAAAGCTGTCAGCGGGAGCTCGGAAGAAGGACGGTGTGCACACAATGTCGACATCTGTTAGTATTTGGCTGTATCCGGCTGGGCACCGAGTATATAAGGTGCCCCGCCTCCTCCTACGCGAGGGATCGAGCGCCTAGTAGAGGTTCTTGACCTAGTTCATCCCGTAGAGAGAAGAGTGGCTACTCGGTAGCAAGAACATTTGTACTGTAGCTACTCGGACAGACACTAGAATACAGAGAGAAAGGCAGGAGTAGGGGTTTTACCTCCTCACGAGGGCCCTGAACCTGGGTAGATCGTGTTGTTTGCAGTGTTTGATTCTTACCTCACGCGGCTACTCGTCGCGTGATCCCTCCCCGAGCGCCTCCAGCGTCCTTCGTCCCCACATCTTTAGCCATCCTATGGCATCTGCCGTGACACCACCACGACAGTTGGCGTCCACCGTGGGGCAACCAGCGGCGCTGGCTGGAGTTTCCGTTCGGACGGGATCGATTTCTGCTACCGGAGAGCGCGTGGTTTGTGGCCTCGTCCATAGATTCGGCTCCTTCGACTTCGTCACCGACAACGCCGGCGATTTCGGCGGCAGGGCCATGCCGGAGGACGGCTCGGTGATTTCTTTCGGCGCACACCTCGTCTACGTCGCCACCGTCACCGACCGCGAGTACCCCGAGCTGGTGCATATCGCGGAGGATCCCCCCGCTGTCATCGCTGCACGCGGAAGGCCGGTGGGCCGTTCTGCGGACAGCGTGGAGGTGATGGTAGCTGGTCTGGCTGCGGATGCCGGAAAGGGCGCGCCTGCCACCGCTGTCGTCGTCGAGGATCTCGCTGGCTCAAGCGTTGGCGGGAAAACGCACAAGCCTTACGAGAAGGAGTGCAACCTTCCGCTCTCCACTACTCCGACAATCCCTGCGTCAGCTGCGCGGACGGGTATGCCGCCTCCCACTGATCTCGAGCTCCTGACCATGAAGGCGCAGCTCGACCGGCAGCGCCAGGAGCTGCATGCTGAGCAGGCGGAGTTGGAGAAGATTAGGCTAGAGCTCAGCCTAGATCAGATTGAGTACAACAAGGCTCACGGTTTTACACCGGTTGTTAGGAGAGCTAGCAAGGTAGGCGCCGAGATGGCTACGGTTATAGAGGCTCCTAGTCAGTCCGCCACCGCAAACACATCCACCAGACCCAGATATAGCACACCCGCCAAAACACTTAGAGCTGCTGAGGCTGTAGCTGCCGAGTTGCCGCATCTAGAGGGCGACGCGCGCGTTAGGCAACAGGAGAGGCTCAACGAGTTGGTGCTTGAGGCTGCTAGGCAGAACGAGGAGTTCCGGAAAGCCAACCCGGGTGCTGGAGCTTCTCAGGTGGTGCACTCGCATGCGGCTAGATCTAACGATCAGGCCTCGTCACCGCATCCCAGTCGCGAGAAGGAGCGGAGTGGCCGTTCCGGAAGAGATATGCAAATGCAGGTGTACGACCCGGCTGCCGCTGCGAAACAGCTCGCTGTGCCGCGGCAGTCCGGTCGAAAACACAACGCTGCAGGAGCAGGCTATCAAGCCCATAATGCTCAAAGCCAGGCCCGAGATGGAGAGCGTCCAGGCCCTTCTCAGCATCCGGTCGCTCAGGCTACTCGGCAGAGGCAGCAGCCGCGTGCGGTGGCGCCAGCCGCCAATGTCACATCCCAGTTTTTGGACTCTTGGACTATGTTCAAGAAGACAACTATTAGGGCCAACAAATTAATTTTTACAACAACATGATTGTTTGAACTAACTTGTGTTATGATCTTAATCATATTTTCAACATAATTTTTGTTTCATTGTAAAACCAACACCATATGTTTCTGAAAAATATTCCTGATATTTTTCCCTAATATTTTCTTATTATTACTTGAGTGGATTTTTATTCCAAGACTTGGATCATTCTTGTTTTCATATTAAAACAAACTTTTAACCTGGTTGGATCCAAGAAAACAAGTTTTCAAAATGATCTATGAAAGTTTTCTTTTAACTTTCCTATAGAAAACAATTCCTGAAAATAAAGCCAAGTACCTGTTTTCTACCATTGTTTTCACCAAGCTAGAGATTGTAATTTTATGATTTCTTGACTTCTAATTAATCCTTGATATATGTACTACAAATACATAAGCTCACTTTTATTTTGGAAGAAATAAAAACTATCTTTTGCTTGTTGTTTTTGTGGTATAAAATTAAGGCAGAAAAAAGCAGTTTTTAGAAACAGATAAAAACAGAAAGTATACCTTTTTCCACATTGTTTTCATGGCCTTAAACTATTTCAAAATTGTTTTCAAAAGTTGTTTCTGAAAGTATATAACATGGTTAACAAGTCCATGTTTTCAAAACCAATTTTGGAAAGCATTTGAACCCTGAAAACAAACTCAACTTTTTGCATCTTCTATCTGTTTTCAACACTTAGAAAATTTCTAAGTCATAAGACTGAATTTTCTGAATTTGCAAATGAACAGTAAGAGATACACTTTTGCACACTCCTTTTCTTGATGTTTCTTTGCATTTTTGGAAGCATGGCCTAACCTAACTTGTTGACCAACTATTGAACTCGACCAAAATGCTTTGGATACCTTCTAGAAGACCTTAGGGATGAGAATAAGAGAGGTGAGAGAATGATGACTAGGATAGGGATGGGCTCCCATACCTCTTAGATATTTTGATCTTTTGCTCTTGCCACTTGCACAAAGGGTCCCACTTGCTTGCATCACCTTTGATCTTGCATAGGACATAGTGTCACTCAAGAGGAAATGACCAAATGCCCAAAACTTTCCAATGCCATTGCTTGACATGCCCCTTTGTGACCACCATGCCCCTCTCTTCACTCCCTCTGGTATAAAGGTCCAGAGGGCACCTCCTCACGCCCTGGCCTCCCTCATACCTCCCTCTACCTCCCCAAAGCAAGAGAGAGCCAAGCCCGAGCCCCTAGGGCGTGCCCAAGCAGTGCCCACGCCGGCGGTGACCACCACGGGCACGACACGGTACTGCCCAACCCGAGCTCCCTCTTCCCTTCCCTCTTCCATGGATGAGTTCCCCTAGTTCCCCTAAGTCTCCCTGACAACCTCCCTTGGCTTGGTAGCCTGCAGGACACCGCCGCCATCCACCTCGCCGCCCCGGACGCCCCGCTCGGCGCCGCCACGGCACGCCGTCTCCGACGCCCTGGACCGAGCCCCTCCACCGCCCCGGGCCCTAGTACCCTTCCCCGACCCCGCGCCGTCCCCGCCGTGCCCCCAGGGTGAGCCCCTCGCCGTCGCTGTTCTTCCCGTGTGCGATCGAGTGAGAGAGAGAAGAGGGAGGTGGACGACGACGCCGAGAGCGTTGATCCGCGGATCAACGGCTCCCGTTGAACCGGCCGTTTCCCGCGCCGCACTCGCGCGTCCAGCGCACCCGGGCCGTGCTAGCGCCAAGTTGGGCCGTGGCCTCGCAGATCCGGCCCGCGCTGTGTTCCTTTTATTCATTTTTTTTTACAGAATCTGAGGCATTTACTTTGGACGTGTATAAAATACTAAATAAGCAAAATAAAATCTGAGAAAATTCATGAACATGAAGACATGAAATCCAAGCCATGCAAATTTGCAGATCTGGTTTTGGACCAATATTTTGGGCACAATGACTGTTTTGCCACAAACTATCTCTGAGAATGTTTTGGCCATAACTTTTAAAATATATAATCAAATGGAACAAACTAAACTGATCTGGATAGGTATTGAAAATATCTATCCAATGAGCCAAACCTCACATCAAGGTGAGTTGTAGAATGAAAATGCCATCCAAATTGCTAAAGGACCAGTAGCCTTTCTTTTATAAGATTTTTTTTGGAGCAAACCAATTGGATGAGTTTGGTATTGAGTAGATCTATCTTATGCTAGCTTAGATTAATTTTTTGAGCTCTAGATTATTTTTGGTGGACAGATCTAGAAACAGAAGCTTTTCTGTTTTGATTTCTTTGTTTCTTTTTGTTGAAATAAAATGCTTGGTTGGCTTAATATTTGTTCCTAGGATGTAGAGATGTGTTGGATCTTGTTATTAGGTTGTTTTCTTGCATTACATCTACCATACAAAGTGTGTGCATGTTTGCAATAACTTTTGGCTATAGAAAGTAGCATATGTTATTCCCCTAGTTTATTTATTTGTTGTTTTGTGTGAACCAACTCATTGTGTATTTGTTACCTAATTTTGTGCTATGAGTGTGGTGAGTCCAGTAGCATTTTGGTACTGTTATTTTGATACTTTTGTCTCTGATAGCTTGCATGTCTTTTTATAGTGAAGCATGTGTAGGTTTTGTTATTCTTATGCACTAGTCTGGTATGCACTAGAATAAATAGCATTGTTTTATTTATTTTGCTATACTAATTTTTGTCATGAGTAACCAGAGGCTTAGTACCTCATTTACCTTGATATAAATGGTCCCATAACCCACTGGTCCCATTGCATCTTGGTTGTGGATGAAAATTCCCAACTATGCACATGTGAGAAATTAACATGTTTTAATTATGTGGTTGATAGGATATTTTCCACCATGGAAAATATAATTGTTTGTTTTCACTTATGCAAGTGAGAAGTTTATTTCTTATAAGGATCTACTAGTATGTTAGGTGTGATCCATTTGTTAGCATAATATTCCTTAGGAGTATCTTGTTAAGAGATGATTCACTATTGAGTGCTAAGTTAAATTGTTTGCAAATAAACTAAATTCCTTTTTATTGATAGATTGTTTGTGAATGATTGTAAGTTGAGTGTTTGGATTTTTGAAAAGCTTTAGATAACTTTTATTTTATTGCATAGCTACTGGTTGTGTAAGTTATACCTTGCTTGCTTGCTAGTAATTGTTTAAGAAAAACATAAATTGCTAGAATTAATTTATGCATGTTTAATAGTTGTTTCATGGGATTGTGTTGATGTTTGTGCTCACTAGCATGTGTAAGTTTTGTGTACTGTTATTAGGTACATTTTATGATCATGACTTGCTTTTTTAGAATTAAGCATCATAGTAACATTGTTTGCTTCTCTAGTGATGAACTAGTGTCACCACTAGAAAATGGTGATTTTTGCTATAGTATTTTCATCTTTTATTTCATAAGTGTATGAGTTTATTATAGCATATTTAGGGAGTTATTACTTCTGTTATGATGCCATGAATCATTTAGTTTCTTGTGCTATAGTTGTAGAATATAAGTTTTTCTTATAACATGCTTGTGTTGGTTTTCCACACTAGTGTGTTATCAGTGCAGTCCTGTTTCTATGCTTTTGATAGGGGTATTACCTTGAGTGATGATTGTGTTTTAGATTATTTTTATGACTTGTTATCCTTGTTTTTAGGTACTGGTTGTTTGCTAATTTTTTTCATAATGGATGGATTCCAAAACCTCTAGTAAACAAGAACATAGTGAATAAATAGTCTATTCTATTGTGGTGTTTGCTTGTTGTTTGGATTTTGTTGGAATGTTTTACCTTAGCATGAGTTTATACTTGTGTTATGCTTGTGTTTAAGAGTATCTTGTGAAACTAAAACATCCAACTAAAATCATGAACACATCAAGTGATAGTTGCTTGTGGTGAGTAATACCCACTGCAATGGGTATTATTCTGTCTGTTTGTTTTACCTTAGCAACCTAACCTTTTGCACCCACAAGCTATATCTTTAGCTTCTTGTATATCTTATTATGAGAGTGGTACACCACTCCATATATGGTATGTATGATGTGGGATATGATTTTCTAAACCATACATAGTGCCTGACGACAGTTTTGGACCGTGAGAGTTATGTGAGATAGTTTTCGCGTTATCGTTTCGAGAGAACTCGAGAGTGAACATTTGTTGCTGTATGTGTTTCTTAGCTTAGTTGTTTGTACTTTAGACCTGAGTGTGTGTCTTTTATTTCCTTTACGATGCTAGAACGCGAAGAAGAAGAAGAAACAGTTGTGGAGCTGTGCGTCAAGTTCAAGTTGCTTCAAGGCCAAGGACATTAAGAGACTTGAGGCAAGCCATCCTGATGCTTGCTGATACAATACTTATCATTATCTATCATGCATGTTTTACCTCTGAAGTTTTACCAAAACTTGATTATCAAAACTATTTTTGATGTGGCTATTACTACTATACTAGTATATAGGTTACTATTATGCCAGTAGTTAAACTTGGTAATACCAAGCCCATAAGCCACCCTATGGTATTAATTACCATCAAATATACTAGTCCCTAAGTGGACACCCTAAAATTGTGATTCTACAAAACAAAGGCTTTACGGAAAAACCCGGAGAAAAGGCGGATCCTTGTTCTCCGGAGGAATGTGGAAGTGGTCATTTTGAGAAAGTGGTGTTTTCAAAAATGACACATAACCTAGTCTTCGCCGGACAACCTTTACCGTACTGCCACCCTACCCCAACATGGGCACGGGGCTTAACTTGAAGTTTGTTCTTATTAGTGTGTGCTATCTCACTTGCTATAAGGGGCGTCGTACCCCGAACCGAATGTCGTCAAAACTCCCAATGTTGAGGCATATAAAGTGTGGGATTAATTTTCCCTCCGGATGCATTCATTGAGGCTCCCGGCTAGGCAGGGTGGGACTTGGTGCCGGGGAGAAAAAAACTCAATCGAGAGATAGACATATACTAGCTTGAACATAGTGGATGGTTATGATTAGATACCTGCTGTTTACATACTGTTGTTACAGTCCGTGATTGTTCACGGGAGGTGTACTGGATCTGGTGGATGTGTACACCTCTGCAGAGTACAACTTTTTCGAAGAAGCCGCGTCCTCGGATATGGACAGTTGAATGGCCATGTAGCTAGCATTGTGTCAATGTTTTCAAAAAGGAGTTTTTGAAAAGGTGTGTTGAACTCGGGAAGTTCGGAAAGGAAGGAAAACTTGTACCGTGGAGGTACCGATGATGGAAAGCCAGAAGTTATTTTACAAACTAAAAAGTTTTGCAAATAAAACTTTTCTACTCTAAGCAAGAATTCTGGAAACTGATTCCAAGAAGTTTTGCCAAGAGAAAATATTCTTTCACAAAGTTTTACAAAACCTCTTGTACATGTGATATCTACAAGAGAAATAAAACTATATTATTTTTCTTCTGAAGTATCTTCTTCAACGAAGATACAGATTAACTTGACTGCAACTGTGGTGTCATCATATATGAACATCATTGGTAGTGAACCCTATTTATAGCCTACCTAATCCACCATATAAGCATACTTGCATGTTGGTAAGTGATATGATGGATGTCTTGCTGAGTACATTCAAATGTACTCATTATGGTTTCGCCCTGGTATCTACTTGCCAGACTTTGAGAAGGATCCTCCGAAGGAGATCTATGAAGAGAAGTACGGAGTTGACGGCTTTGCGAACTAGGATCGTCTCCGGGCCAGCAGCCTGTAGGTTAAGGCGTGACTTGGGCTCAACTACGTTGTGTTTTAATTGTCTTCCGCTGTGTTTGTTAAGTTGCCTGCCCTTGTGGCAGTTGTGTTAAACTTGATCATGTGATCACGTGTGTAATACCTTTATGTATTCGTGTAATGGATGATGTATTTCTGTATGCCAACTGTGTATGTTGTTCACGACTGATCTTTCTGGGATCGTGAATGTATGCATACGGAGGGTTTCAGACTGCCGGTCTGGGGTCCTTACAGAGTTGGTATCAGAGCCATCATGACCTTAGGAGACCTTAGTTAGCATGGACGTCAGATAGGAAAGAAAAGTATTTTGGAGTAAAAACCTATTTACTATCTACATTATTTTTATCTAAGGGAATTTTAGTATATTTTCCCTCCTTATTGTCTTTTCCAAAAATTCTAAATGCATATCAAGGGCGTCCTTGAACAGGGTTCGAAGGGCGGGCCTTACCGAGTTGGTATCTCTCTCGGTTAAGAGTTTATTTCTTACTTGTTTGCAACTGCTCCGCTCTGTTTTTTAAACATCTCTCGTTTTTGAAGTTTTCTGTCCAGAAAATAGTTGGGGTTTCAAAAACAGATTGTTGCATATTATTACCTCTCTCAGTTAAAAGTTTTATCAAAACTTTACTTCTAGTATTTTGTTTTTATCCAAAAACTTATATACTTGCCGATGTCCCGAGAAGACCAAAATAATTTCCTAGCTCTACAGTGATGATGGTCAGAAGTAGATATAGTTCTTCAGCCACTTCTAGGACTTTTGGATCAGTCTAGTTTGGAGTAATTTAGCGATTACCCATGAGTCGCCTCCCCCGACGTAGCTCCAATGGAGCCTTGTTTGTGTGTTTTGGCTTGCTTATGTGTGTCCGTAGGACTTTGTGCTGTTGTGTGGTAGAATTTGGTTCATCTAGGCTTCTATATGTTTGTGGGGTGCTCAAAATTTGCAGATTTGTGCTTGCCCCGCTCTTGTTTTTGAATCGCCTCGTGTTAGATTTTTGCAAGCAAAAAAGTTTGTATAGTATTCAAAAACAAGAATTTGTTGCTTAGACTTATACTTGTTTTCGCTTCATAGTGCGACTCGTCGTGAACCACCACCATCTCCCCCACCATCAATAAAAGCACCATTGGACCTAATAATAGAGGACCATCAAGCCACACGAGCTGATAGCGTTGCTACCAGTGATGCACTCCAACAGATAAAGCTCCAACAACGACAACCCTCAAAGAAGAAAAGGCCTGAATGCACCAACCACTACTGACCAAAACCTCTATGTTTGTCTGTTTGCAAAAGACTCGTTTTGCCCTGTTGACTAAACGTTGCACTTTTTATGTCCTCTTTTAAAAGACCAAACAAGAGAAATAAGGATCTTAAAATTTTGCACACTGCTACCTAACTTAATCCCCTTTAAAATCTTGTGTAGATGGCAGTTGTCTTCACCAAGTCCTTCCGGCTGGGATCGCATGCACCTTGCTACCGCCGCTTTGAGGAGGATTTGATCAAGATGACTCGCCTGATCGGTCGTCCCCTACCTGAGTTAAAGGGAGCCCAGTTTCACATGGATGGACGAGAGATGTCCTGGTTGGTCGTCTGCATCATCCGTGCACCAGTGAGAGCACCATCAACCCCACAGATCACTTGCGAAGTCATGGAGAACAGTTGGGAAGATGGTATCCTTAGAGTGATGCAGCTGACCATCGCCAAGCTCGCGAACTTCTTCCATCACAAGTTTGCAGGAACCCCATACAGCTACTTTGGAAGACGCGACGAGGACGACAAGCCAATAGAAGTCATTGGAGACGTTGTGTTTGCACGTCACTTCCAGCATCTGGAAGGACAGCTGTACAACACCCAGCTCTCCCTTGACAGAGTTAGAGCAGATTATGACCTCCGAGGCAGAGAGATAGACCAGCTAGAAGCCCGTCTTGGTGCATCTTCGGCTACCGAGCGTCGTCTCAAGGTACTGAAGAAGACCATGAAGTACACTGACTCCCAGCACCGCACTCAAGTGATAGCACTTCAGCTTCAGCTTGCAGCTAGCAAGGCCAGAGTTGAAGAATTGGAGGAACAGCTACGCGCTTCCTCGAGCACTTAGGATTGCCGCAGGATATTAGGATGATGTGATATTTCCACCCTAGACGCTTGTTTGTGTTTGTGTTGTGTGAACTCTGTTAGACCTATGTGTGTGCTAGTTGTGTTGTAAGCCTTATGTTGTAGCCTTGTGAACCATTAAGTTAAGTTATGCTTGTTAAGACTCGTTTTTCACATGCGTGTTAATCTTGGTTTGAGTTGGCTTTAGTTTCATCGATGTTTGCTTGTTGTCGTGTTATCTACCGTTCTCATATCCGCTATGAGCCGGTATATGTCACGAGCCTTTAAAACCAAAACCACCTTTAGTTGCTATCGTCTTATACCGTTCTTTGTATTCAACATGGCCAGCAATCCACCTCCGTCACCTGAGCCGACAGTTGCTCACCTGTTTGCTCTGTTGAGGGTAAAACGTGAAGCCGCTCGTGCTGAGCACATCGCCACCCATGCTATCCTGGAGCAGTTGACTCAGCTTGCCATCACCAATGCTGAGAATACTATGTTCCTTATGAGAGGATACCAGCAACTGCTTGCTGGAGAGAGCCGCAAAAGGAAGATGGTGACGCCAGGAGAAACTAGTCTATGGATAACTCGCAGCGTTTTGCCTGCGAGGCCACAATCTTTGAGGAGACGGGTGAAAGTCAAGCCTAAAACCATGGTTTGCTTTGCCTGTAGACAGGAAGGACACTTTGTTCGCGAATGTCCCAAGAAGAACCGTATTCTAGCTCATCCTGAAGAAACCCAAGAGACCCAAGGTCCAGCCCAGAAGAAACGCAAGAATCTGATGAGTGGACCTCGAGACAGAGATGATGTTGCAGGAGCATCTTCCCCTGCCATAGCCAATGGTACGTTTCAAACCACACCTGTGAACCCCCTTGTTTTGTTTATCGTCGTACCCTGAGAAAACCCGACGTAAATGGAACACTAGAAGTGTCACGTCGGACTAAGAAAAATCTTAAATAGTTAACGATACTAACAAAAATCTCATCTAATTTTAGTATAACACCCTACAAAGTAAATTAAAGTTTTGCCACATAAAATTGTTGTCACTCTACAGAGTTAGTAAAATGGTTTCATCTAATTCTAGTTCGAGGCCTTTCAGAATTGGGGACCTTAGCAATTTGGTAATATAACCTCATCTAATCATAAGCTTAAAAACCTTACAGTCTTGGCTCATCACATTTTCGTTTAAATACCCTACAGAAGTGGTACCTAAAACCAAATACCTTACAAAGTAACTTATAGAGTTGATATGTTACAGAGTTTGTTATCACCGTTTAAAAAGAAAACGCGTAATCAACCTTTTTTCCAAAAACAAAGAGAAAGGTGCCTTAGAATGATTCTATAGTTTTTTTGAAGAAAGTGAAAGGTTGGAAAAAATTATTAGATGGGTAAACTATGATCATTACTAGGCAACAATATCTCCCGTATGTATGTGTTGGAGGAACCAGATTCTACTGTATGAGATAGTAGAACTCATTTGAGGCTTAGAAAGATTGGTGGATATATATTGATGATGATAGATTTTAGGAAATATCAATATTGAGCTTGGAGTTTTTTTTATAGGAACCTTATAAAGCTGATAGTACTCAGAGTTAGTATAGCTTTATGACCTTGATAAACTACCTTTAAGGAAAACAAATGTTTTGAGTTTTAACTATTAGGTTAAGAGGAAGATAGTGGATTTTCCTGGAATTTAGACAGTGAGTAATGGAAGGCTCATACTTTTTAAATGCTGATGGATATCCATTAAATTGATCATATGAGTTTTATCTAAAAGAATAACCCCTGGTTTGATATCATGGTTTTAAGGAGCGATATGTTCGAGGTTTAGACCATGGCACCCAAACCCTTGAAAAGAAAACAAATTTACCGGTGAATTGTGGTAAGATAAATCAAAGGGGGGAAGCCCCTGTAAATAATGTTACAAATCACCAACAATGTTTTGTAATAAAATCATCTAACATTGTTGTTTTGACCATACCCTCTTTTCGCTTGCCTGCGAATCTCGGGACGAGATTCTTGTAAGGGGGGAAGGTCTGTCACATCCCAGTTTTTGGACTCTTGGACTATGTTCAAGAAGACAACTATTAGGGCCAACAAATTAATTTTTACAACAACATGATTGTTCGAACTAACTTGTGTTATGATCTTAATCATATTTTCAACATAAGTTTTGTTTCATTGTAAAACCAACACCATATGTTTCTGAAAAATATTCCTGATATTTTTCCCTAATATTTTCTTATTATTACTTGAGTGGATTTTTATTCCAAGACTTGGATCATTCTTGTTTTCATATTAAAACAAACTTTTAACCTGGTTGGATCCAAGAAAACAAGTTTCCAAAATGATCTATGAAAGTTTTCTTTTAACTTTCCTATAGAAAACAATTCCTGAAAATAAAGCCAAGTACCTGTTTTCTACCATTGTTTTCACCAAGCTAGAGATTGTAATTTTATGATTTCTTGACTTCTAATTAATCCTTGATATATGTACTACAAATACATAAGCTCACTTTTATTTTGGGAGAAACAAAAACTATCTTTTGCTTGTTGTTTTTGTGGTATAAAATTAAGGCAGAAAAAGGCAGTTTTTAGAAACAGATAAAAACAGAAAGTATACCTTTTTCCACATTGTTTTCATGGCCTTAAACTATTTCAAAATTGTTTTCAAAAGTTGTTTCTTAAAGTATATAACATGGTTAACAAGTCCATGTTTTCAAAACCAATTTTGGAAAGCATTTGAACCCTGAAAACAAACTCAACTTTTTGCATCTTCTATCTGTTTTCAACACTTAGAAAATTTCTAAGTCATAAGACTGAATTTTCTTAATTTGCAAATGAACAGTAAGAGATACACTTTTGCACACTCATTTTCTTGATGTTTCTTTGCATTTTTGGAAGCATGGCCTAACCTAACTTGTTGACCAACTATTGAACTCGACCAAAATGCTTTGAATACCTTCTAGAAGACCTTAGGGATGAGAATAAGAGAGGTGAGAGAATGATGACTAGGATAGGGATGGGCTCCCATACCTCTTAGATATTTTGATCTTTTGCTCTTGCCACTTGCACAAAATGGGTCCCACTTTCTTGCATCACCTTTGATCTTGCATAGGACATAGTGTTCACTCAAGAGGAAATGACCAAATGCCCAAAAACTTTCCAATGCCATTGCTTGACATGCCCCTTTGTGACCACCATGCCCCTCTCTTCACTCCCTCTGGTATAAAGGTCCAGAGGGCACCTCCTCACGCCCTGGCCTCCCTCATACCTCCCTCTACCTCCCCAAAGCAAGAGAGAGCCAAGCCCGAGCCCCTAGGGCGTGCCCAAGCAGTGCCCACGCCGGCGGTGACCACCACGGTCACGAAACGGTACTGCCGAACCCGAGCTCCCTCTTCCCTTCCCTCTGCCATGGATGCGTTCCCCTAGTTCCCCTAAGTCTCCCTGACAACCTCCCTTGGCTTGGTAGCCTGCAGGACACCGCCGCCATCCACCTCGCCGCCCCGGACGCCCCGCTCGGCGCCGCCACGGCACGCCGTCTCCAACGCCCTGGACCGCGCCCCTCCACCGCCCCGGGCCCTAGTACCCTTCCCCGACCCCGCGCCGTCCCCGCCGTGCCCCCAGGGTGAGCCCCTCGCCGTCGCTGTTCTTCCCGTGTGCGATCGAGTGAGAGAGAGAAGAGGGAGGTGGACGACGACGCCGGGAGCGTTGATCCGCGGATCAACGGCTCCCGTTGAACCGGCCGTTTCCCGCGCCGCACTCGCGCGTCCAGCGCACCCGGGCCGTGCTAGCGCCAAGTTGGGCCGTGGCCTCGCAGATCCGGCCCGCGATGTGTTCCTTTTATTCAATTATTTTTTTACAGATTCTGAGGCATTTACTTTGGACGTGTATAAAATACTAAATAAGCAAAATAAAATCTGAGAAAATTCATGAACAGGAAGACATGAAATCCAAGCCATGAAAAATTTGCAGATCTGGTTTTGGACCAATATTTTGGGCACAATGACTGTTTTTCCACAGACTATCTCTGAGAATGTTTTGGCCATAACTTTTAAAACATATAATCAAATGGAACAAACTGAACTGATCTGGATATGTATTGAAAATATCTATCCAATGAGCCAAACCTCACATCAAGGTGAGTTGTAGAATGAAAATGCCATAAAAATCGCTAAAGGACCAGTAGCCTTTTCTTTGACTTTTATAAGGAGTTTAAAAATGATTTTTGGAGCAAACCCAATTGGATGAGTTTGGTATTGAGTAGATCTATCTTATCCTAGCTTAGATTAACTTTTTGAGCTCTAGATTATTTTTGGTGGACAGATCTAGAAACAGAAGCTTTTCTGTTTTGATTTCTTTGTTTGTTTTTGTTGAAATAAAATGCTTGGTTGGCTTAATCTTTGTTCCTAGGATGTAGAGATGTGTTGGATCTTGTTATTAGGTTGTTTTATTGCATTACATCTACCATACAAAGTGTGTGCATGTTTGCAATAACTTTTGGCTATAGAAAGTAGCATATGTTATTCCCCTAGTTTATTTATTTGTTGTTTTGTGTGAACCAACTCATTGTGTATTTGTTACCTAATTTTGTGCTATGAGTGTGGTGAGTCCAGTAGAATTTTGTTACTGTTATTTTGATACTTTTGTCTCTGATAGCTTGCATGTCTTTTTATAGTGAAGCATGTGTAGGTTTTGTTATTCTTATGCACTAGTCTGGTATGCACTAGAATAAATAGCATTGTTTTATTTATTTTGCTATACTAATATTTTTCATGAGTAACCAGAGGCTTAGTACCTCATTTACCTTGATATAAATGGTCCCATAACCCACTGGTCCCATTGCATCTTGGTTGTGGATGAAAATTCCCAACTATGCACATGTGAGAAATTAACATGTTTTAATTATGTGGTTGATAGGATATTTTCCACCATGGAAAATATAATTGTTTGTTTTCACTTATGCAAGTGAGAATTTTATTTCTTATAAGGATCTACTAGTATGTTAGGTGTGATCCATTTGTTAGCATAATATTCCTTAGGAGTATCTTGTTAAGAGATGATTCACTATTGAGTGCTAAGTTAAATTGTTTACAAATAAACTAAATTCCTTTTTATTGATAGATTGTTTGTGAATGATTGTAAGTTGAGTGTTTGGATTTTTGAAAAGCTTTAGATAACTTTTCTTTTATTGCATAGCTACTGGTTGTGTAAGTTATACCTTGCTTGCTTGCTAGTAATTGTTTAAGAAAAACATAAATTGCTAGAATTAATTTATGCATGTTTAATAGTTGTTTCATGGGATTGTTTTGATGTTTGTGCTCACTAGCATGTGTAAGTTTTGTGTACTGTTATTAGGTACATTTTATGATCATGACTTTCTTGTTTAGAATTAAGCATCATAGTAACATTGTTTGCTTCTCTAGTGATGAACTAGTGTCACCACTAGAAAATGGTGATTTTTGCTATAGTATTTTCATCTTTTATTCATAAGTGTATGAGTTTATTATAGCATATTTAGGGAGTTATTACTTATGTTATGATGCCATGAATCATTTAGTTTCTTGTGCTATAGTTGTAGAATATAAGTTTTTCTTATAACATGCTTGTGTAGGTTTTCCACACTAGTGTGTTATCAGTGCAGTCCTGTTTCTATGATAGGGTATTACCTTGAGTGATGATTGTGTTTTAGATTATTTTTATGACTTGTTATCCTTGTTTTTAGGTACTGGTTGTTTGCTATTTTTTTTCATAATGGATGGATTCCAAAACCTCTAGTAAACAAGAACATAGTGAATAAATAGTCTATTCTATTGTGGTGTTTGCTTGTTGTTTGGATTTTGTTGGAATGTTTTACCTTAGCATGAGTTTATACTTGTGTTATTCTTGTGTTTAAGAGTATCTTGTGAAACTAAAACATCCAACTAAAATCATGAACACATCAAGTGATAGTTGCTTGTGGTGAGTAATACCCACTGCAATGGGTATTATTCTGTCTGTTTGTTTTACCTTAGCAACCTAACCTTTTGCACCCACAAGCTATATCTTTAGCTTCTTGTATATCTTATTATGAGAGTGGTACACCACTCCATATATGGTATGTATGATGTGGGATATGGTTTTCTAAACCATACATAGTGCCTGACGACAGTTTTGGACCGTGAGAGTTATGTGAGATAGTTTTCGCGTTATCATTTCGAGAGAACTCGAGAGTGAACATTTGTTGCTGTATGTGTTTCTTAGCTTAGTTGTTTGTACTTTAGACCTGAGTGTGTGTCTTTTATCTCCTTTACGACGCTAGAACGCGAAGAAGAAGAAGCAGTTGTGGAGCTGTGCGTCAAGTTCAAGTTGCTTCAAGGCCAGGGACATTAAGAGACTTGAGGCAAGCCATCCTGATGCTTGCTGATACAATACTTATCATTATCTATCATGCATGTTTTACCTCTGAAGTTTTACCAAAACTTGATTATCAAAACTATTTTTGATGTGGCTATTACTACTATACTAGTATATAGGTTACTATTATGCCAGTAGTTAAACTTGGTAATACCAAGCCCATAAGCCACCCTATGGTATTAATTACCATCAAATATACTAGTCCCTAAGTGGACACCCTAAAATTGTGATTCTACAAAACAAAGGCTTTACGGAAAAACCCGGAGAAAAGGCGGATCCTTGTTCTCCGGAGGAATGTGGAAGTGGTCATTTTTGAGAAAGTGGTGTTTTCAAAAATGACACATAACCTAGTCTTCGCCGGACAACCTTTACCGTACTGCCACCCTACCCCAACATGGGCACGGGGCTTAACTTGAAGTTTGTTCTTATTAGTGTGTGCTATCTCACTTGCTATAAGGGGCGTCGTACCCTCGAACCAAATGTCGTCAAAACTCCCAATGTTGAGGCATATAAAGTGTGGGATTAATTTTCCCTCCGGATGCATTCATTGAGGCTCCCGGCTAGGCAGGGTGGGACTTGGTGCCGGGGAGAACAAAACTCAATCGAGAGATAGACATATACTAGCTTGAACATAGTGGATGGTTATGATTAGATACCTGTTGTTTACATACTATTGTTACAGTCCATGATTGTTCACGGGAGGTGTACTGGATCTGGTGGATGTGTACACCTCTGCAGAGTACAACTTTTTCGAAGAAGCCGCGTCCTCGGATATGGACAGTTGAATGGCCATGTAGCTAGCATTGTGTAATTGTTTTCAAAAAGGAGTTTTTGAAAAGGTGTGTTGAACTCGGGAAGTTCGGAAAGGAAGGAAAACTTGTACCGTGGAGGTACCGATGATGGAAAGCCAGAAGTTATTTTACAAACTAAAAAGTTTTGCAAATAAAACTTTTCTACTCTAAGCAAGAATTCTGGAAACTGATTCCAAGAAGTTTTGCCAACAGAAAATATTCTTTCACAAAGTTTTACAAAACCTCTTGTACATGTGATATCTACAAGAGAAATAAAACTATATTATTTTTCTTCTGAAGTATCTTCTTCAACAAAGATACAGATTAACTTGACTGCAACTGGGGTGTCATCATATATGAACATCATTGGTAGTGAACCCTATTTATAGCCTACCTAATCCACCATATAAGCATACTTGCATGTTGGTAAGTGATATGATGGATGTCTTGCTGAGTATTCAATGTACTCATTATGGTTTCGCCCCTGGTATCTACTTGCCAGACTTTGAGAAGGAGCCTCCGAAGGAGATCTATGAAGAGAAGTACGGAGTTAACGGCTTTGCGAACTAGGATCGTCTCCGGGTCAGCAGCCTGTAGGTTAAGGCGTGACTTGGGCTCAACTACGTTGTGTTTTAATTGTCTTCCGCTGTGTTTGTTAAGTTGCCTGCCCTTGTGGCAGTTGTGTTAAACTTGATCATGTGATCACGTGTGTAATACCTTTATGTATTCGTGTAATGGATGATGTATTTCTGTATGCCAACTGTGTATGTTGTTCACGACTGATCTTTCTGGGATCGTGAATGTATGCATACGGAGGGTTTCAGACTGCCGGTCTGGGGTCCTTACAGCCAACCCGGTGGAGCAGCCTGCAGCTGTGCAGGTGGACAGATACGATGATGGCTACTCGGCTATGGGGCTGGCTGGCTATGACATCCTGGATCGTGTGGGCGAGCGCGTGCTGGCGCCTGGAGATGCAAGACACCAGCTGGACAGGATCAGCTTGTCGGCGCGGCTCGAGAACATGGGACCTCCTGTCCCCGAGTGCTTTGGCCCGCGCATCATGAACGAGCCTTCCGTGAAGAACTTCCAGCTCGCAAGGGGCACCAAGAGCTACAACGATAGCACCAAGCCGGAAGACTGGCTCAATGACTATGTCACCGCGGTTCATATCGCGAACGGCAACCGGAGATGGGCAGTGCGGTACGTTCCGCAGATGCTAGAGGGTCCAGCTCGCACTTGGCTCAACAATTTGCCCAAGAACAACATCAATTGCTGGCTGGACTTCTCGGAAGCCTTCATCAGCAACTTCACCAGCACTTACAAGAGGCCGAATAGGCCGCAGCAGTTGTTGGCCTGCAAGCAGCGAGAAGATGAGACGGACCGCGAGTACCTTACTCGGTGGAGCACATTGCGGAACACCTGCGAAGGTGTGAATGAAGCCCAGGCCATCACTTGGTTTGCGCAGGGTTGCAGACATGTCAGTATGCTATGGCAAAGGTTGCAGAGGGAGATGCCAAACACTCTGGCGGAGACCATCAAGATTGCGGATCAGTACGCACTCGGTGACCCTACTCAGCCCTTGATGGACTCCTTTGAGCCGAGAAGAAACTTCAACAGCAACAAGCGCAACGAGTTCCACAACAAGCGCAGAGGTGACCGAATAGATACTCGGTACGACCCTGAGGAGGTGAATGCAGTGGCTGTTGGAGCTGGGAGCAGCCAAAGGCAAAAACCTGCTGGAGCCTACGGGCAGAACCAGAACCAGGGCCAAGGCAACAAGAAGCCATTCCGTGCTTCTCAGTCAGGTAGCGGCAACTCGGAGCAGACAAGGAAGTTCGTCTTTGACGACATGAAGGATGGTCCGTGCAGTTTTCACACTCAGCACCCTTCAAGGCCTGCTAACCATACTACTCGGCAGTGCGAGTGGTGGGATCTGATCAAGAACGAGGGTTTGCCTCCTCCTCCCCCTTTGCCAGCCGCGAATGCCAATGTGCAGCCTGCTCGCGCACCCGCAGCTCGGCCTCCAGTGTTTCCGAGAAGGGAAAACGTGAACCAGGTGGCTTTAGGAGCCAACCGTCACTTCAACAATGAGGCCTACCACAACAACAACAACAACTACAACCGCAACAACAACAGAGGCAACAACAACTACCAGGGCAACAACAACGACAACAATGAGGGCGGAGGCCGCAACCAGTACCAAGAACACCACGAGAGCTTCATGATCTTCACTTCTGAGCCCGTCGACAAGCAATCACAGCACAGGCGTGCCATGGAGGTCAATGCAGTGATCCCTGCTGTCCCTCACTACATGCACTGGTGCAGTCAAGAGATCACGTGGTCCCGAGTAGATCATCCAAAGGTGATGCCCAACCCGGGTAGCTACGCCTTGGTGCTGGATCCAACCTTCCTGGGTCCGGAGAAGAATGTGAGGTTCAGCAAGGTGCTGATCGACAACGGCAGCAGCATCAACATCGTGTACAGAGACACACTCGAGAAGCTTGGCCTGGCCGAGAACATGCTGTTACCTAGCAAGACCACTTTCCATGGCATTGTGCCCGGGGTCTCGTGCAACCCGATTGGCCGAGTGTGGATAGATGTGCTATTCGGCACCAGGGAGAACTGCCGCACAGAGAGCCTGCAGTTTGAAGTGGTTGATCATCAGAGCCCCTATCACGCTCTACTCGGCAGGCCTGCTCTGAGCAAGTTCATGGCCTCTACCCACACTGCATATCTGAAGATGAAGATCCCTGGTCCCAATGGCGTGATTACCATCTCTGGTAATTACAAGAAGTCCATAGAGTGTGCCTCTGCCGGTTCTCAGTTGGCGGAGTCCATGGTGATTGCTGCCGAGAAGAAGAAGATGTACGAGGTGGTGACTATGGCGCAGTCCGCGCAAGCTGGTGCGCAGGGCGTGCCGAGTACTCAGCACGGGACCGCGTTCCAGGCATCTCAAGAGACAAAGAAGGTCCAGGTCGACCCTGAGTTCCCCGACCGCGTAGCCATCATTGGCTCCGGGTTGGCGGAGAAATAGGAAAGCGAGCTCATCCACTTCCTCCGTGAGAATCGGGACGTGTTCGCCTGGTCCAATGAAGATTTACTAGGAGTCCCGAGGGAGTTGGTTGAGAACTCATTACATGTGCGTCCTGACGCCAAACCCGTGAAGCAGGCTATGCGCCGCTTCCGAGATGAGAGAAGGAAGGCCATTGGTGACCAGATCACCAAGTTGCTGATAAGCAATTTCATCATGGAGGTGCTGCATCCGGATTGGCTAGCCAACCCGGTCATGGTCGAGAAGAAGAAGGAGGACCCCAAGGCTGCTACCGCATGGCGCATGTGCGTCGACTACACCGACTTGAACAAAGCATGCCCCAAGGATCCTTTCCCGCTACCTCGCATCGATCAGGTGATCGATTCCACTGCTGGTTGTGAACTGCTGTCTTTCATAGATGCTTACTCTGGTTTTCACCAGATAGCTCTCAATCCTGCTGATCAAATAAAGACTGCCTTCATTACCCCGTACGGGGTTATTGCTATCGTGTCATGTGTTTCGGGTTGCGGAATGCGGGTGCTACTTATCAGCGGTGCATGCAGAAATGCTTGCACGACCAGCTCGGCAAGAATGTGCAGGTGTACGTAGATGACATTGTCATCAAAACCAATAAAACACATACTCTGCTTGCCGACCTGGAAGAAACTTTCGCTAACTTGCGCAAGTATAAAATGAAGCTGAATCCGAGTAAATGCACCTTTGGCGTCCCGGCTGGCAAGCTACTCGGCTTCCTGGTGTCTAGTCGGGGCATTGAAGCCAATCCTTCAAAGATAAAAGCTATTGAGAGCATGTCTTTGCCGAGATCCCTGAAGGATGTGCAAACATTCACTGGTTGCTTGGCATCTCTGAGTCGTTTCCTGGGCCGAATGGGCGAGAAGGCCTTGCCTCTGTACCAATTGATGAAGAAAAGTGACAAGTTTGTCTGGACTCCGCAAGCGGATGTGGCATTCAATGAGCTGTAGGCAATGCTGGGTAGCGCTCCCATCTTGGCTAGTCCGCTACCCAAGGAGCCAATGCTGCTGTACATTGCTGCTACCAACCGAGTGGTCAGCGTGGTGATTGTGGTGGAACGAGAAGAGGAAGGCAAAAGTGTGCAGCGCCCAGTGTACTACCTCAGCGAAGTGCTGTCTAGCTCCAAGCAGAACTACTCGCATTACCAGAAGATGACCTATGGCGTGTACCTGGGTACCAAGAAGCTGAAACATTATTTTTAAGAGCATCCTATCACTGTTGTGAGCTCTGCTCCCATCTCGGATATCATGGGAAACAAGGAGGCAAGTGGCAGAGTAGCCAAGTGGGCGATCGAGCTAGCCGCGTATGCTCCCGCGTATGCGAGAAGAGAAGCCATCAAGTCTCAAATCATGGCGGAGTTTCTTGTGGATTGGGCCGAGGTGCAGTATGAACCTCCTGCTCCAGTTTCCAATTACTGGAGGATGCACTTTGATGGCTCGAAGGTGAAGGAAGGCCTTGGCGCTGGCGTAGTGCTTACGTCACCCAAGCGAGATCAACTCAAGTACGCACTGCAGATTCATTTCAAGGCGTCCAACAATGTTGCAGAGTATGAGGCCGTGGTACACGGCTTGCGGGTAGCCAAGGAAGTTGGCGTGCAGCGCATCATATGCTATGGTGATTCCGATCTGGTGGTGCAGCAAGTTTCTGGCACTTGGGATGCCCTGGATGCCAACATGGCATCGTATCGCTTCCTGGTGCAGTCTATGACTGGATTTTTCGAAGGCTGCGAGTTCCAGCATATCCACCAAGCAGAGAATGAAGCAGCAGACGAGCTGTCCAAGTTGGGGTCTTCTCGGCAATCCATCCCGGCAGGGATTGCCCTGGAACACTTAAGGAAGCCATCCATCAAGCCATCTCCCAACTCGGAATCCATATTTGTTCCTTCTTTGCCAAGTGAGGTGTCCGTTCCCATGGAGATTGACTGGGAGAATGCAACAGAGAACCCGGGGACTGCCGTTCCCTACTCGGGGACTGCCACTCCCTAGTCGGGGACTGCCACTCCACACTCGGGGACTGCTGCCCTCAACCCGGGGACTGTCGCATTCATAGAGGAGGTCCTTGCCAATCGCTCAGGGTTTCAGAGAAGCGCTCCCAACCCTAAAGAGCAGCCAGAGGTGCCTGTCCCGATGGAAGTGGACGAACCAGTGTTTCCTACACGGGAGACACCGAGTTGGGCTATGCCCATATTATCCTTTCTAAAGGACGGCACTCTGCCAGAAGATGAGGTGATCGCAAGGCAGATTCAGAGAAGATCCAAGGGCTACACCATATTCAGAGATGTGCTGCACAAGCGGAGTGCCACAGGCGTGCTGCAACGCTGTGTGGACACAGAAGAGGGAGGAGAAATTCTGTTAGAGATACACCAAGGAGAATGCGGACACCACGCCTCTTCTCGGGCATTGGTCAAGAAGGCTTTTCGGCATGGCTTCTACTGGCTTACAGCTCTGCAGCAAGCTGAGGACATCGTGAGGAAGTGCAACGGATGTAAGATGTTCGCGAGTAAGATCCACATGCATGCCTCCGAGTTGAAAACCATTCCTATCACTTGGCCGTTTGCTGTTTGGTGTTTGGATATGGTCGGCCCCTTCAAGCCGGCTAGAGGCAACATGACACATATCTTAGTCATGGTGGATAAGTTCACCAAGTGGATTGAAGTGAAGCCTATTCGGAAGTGCGATGGAGCCACAGCTGTGAAATTCTTGAAGGATGTGATTCTGAGATATGGCTACCCGCACAACATCATCACGGATAACGGTACAAATTTTGCTGAGGGAGCAATGGTGCGGTTCTGCAGAGATAAGCACATCCGACTAGATGTCGCATCCGTTGCGCATCCCGCCTCCAATGGGCAAGTGGAAAGAGCAAACGGCATGGTGCTGGCAGGCATTAAGCCAAGGCTGATTGAGCCGTTGCTGAAAACACCTGGGTGTTGGCTAGACGAGTTGCCAGCGGTGTTGTGGAGTCTAAGGACTACCCCTAACCGGTCAACCGGCTACACGCCATTCTTCTTGGTATACGGGGCTGAGGCCGTGTTGCCAATAGACTTAGAGCATGACTCCCCCCGAGTAACCCTCTACACTGAGGTGGAGGCGAGATAAGCTCGAGAAGACGACGTTGACCTGCTCGAAGAAGCAAGAGAGCTTACTCTGTCACGTTCGGCTATCTACCAGCAAAACCTGCGGCGTTATCATAGCCGAAAGGTGAACCCAAGGGTCTTCCGAGAAGGCGACATGGTCCTTAGGCTTGTGCAACGCACAGCCGGGATGCACAAGTTGTCTCCTCCATGGGAAGGGACTTTCATTGTGAGCAAAGCGCTGCACAATGATGCCTATTATCTTGTAGATGTGCGTCCATCACAAGAGAACATGGCGGATAAAGCTGGAGAGGAATCCAAGCGCCCCTGGAATGTAGCTCTACTTCGTCGCTTTCATTCATAAGGAAAGATGTGTATGTACTCTCTTATCCGAGTTAAAATTCTACTCTGCAATCTGAAATCGAACTCGGGGACTGCCCTCGTCCAGAATTGCTCTGTGTGTTCCTACTCTGCTTCGTTTTTGTCCACTCGGTTGCTCTGCTTGAAATTTCAGAAGTGTATTTAGTATTGTGTTTAAACCTACATGCCAACTCTTCGACTCTGCTGTTGTCCGAAACCCGGCTTCATGGCAAGCAAGAGAACAAGCAAAAGGTCAATGAGCACAAGAAAAATCACTAAGGAAAGAAAGAGTGCAGGAACTGAGTAGGCTGTCTTTTATTACTGTTTTCTGCTAACTCCTTGTCGGCTAAGTGGTGGGCTGTGTTACTATGAATGTTTCTAAGTGGCTAAGTATTTGCAACTCCAACTTTGAACTCTTGTGACTCGAATACCAAAAAAGCAACAAGTTGCGGGTAAGAGCTGAGATAAAAAGGAAGAGCGAATAAGAAATGCAACTCGGGGACTCGCATGATAACGCAACCTGGCATAGAGCCAAGGTTGCTCAAATTGATTAAGTAAAAAACATCAAGCGTGAATAAAACTGAGTAGCAAACGAAAAGCATAAGTGTTTCAATACATCTGCACCCGGCATTCCGGGGATCTGATAAGAGTTTGGAGGATAAAGTTGCAGGAAGTGATCAAGTAGAGGCTGCAGTGTTCTCAGTGTTGGCTTTGGCGGCTTCAGCTTCAGCGGTGGCCTTGGCAGCATCAGCTTCCGAGCTGGCGGCGTCAGTCTTCGCAGCTTCAGCTTTAGCGCTGGCCTTGGCAGCATCAACCTCCGAGTTGGCGGCGTCGGTTTTCGCTGCATCCACATCTGGCTCGGTGGCGGCCTGATCAGAAGTGGTCGTGGCTACCGAGATGAGCTCCATCGCCGAGGTGGAGGCAGTTGATTGGGCGCTGAGACGAGCCGTGTCGTCGAGGGCAGCGCCTGATGAGGTGCCGAACTCGAGCACCGCGGTGTCGATGGTCATATTCTCGCTCTCGGCTTCATCGTCGCTATTCGCGACAACCGCGGCCTTCCCCTTCCCGGTCTTGGCGTTGGGGCTATCGAAGAAGCTCAGGCCTTCGGACTCAGCGGCCTCCTCATCTATCTCCTCGTCCTCGTCTTCATCCACCTCAGTATCGGGCTCTGTGAGACCTTCAATGAAGCGCGCGGTGTCCGCGTACTGGGCGATCTCGTACGCGACCGCCTAACGGCGAGCCACGCACGTGGAATTCTTCTCCCACTTGGAGTCCTCGCGTATCTCGCGAATGACATCCAAGTTCAGGTTCTCGTACCAGCTCATGATGAAGAGGAGCAACATGTCCGCGCCTGCCCGAGCTCCGGAAGCTCGCCATTTCTTCAGCTCGGCCTTCACGCTGTTCAGCTTCTCGGCGAGTCCGCGGATGGTTGTTGGTGCAGATTCTCGCGGCCAAAACAGGTCGTGGAACTTGAAGGCAGTGCGCACCAGATCGGTGCCCACACCCCTTAGGCGCTGAAGCTGCCCTTGCATGTCCGTGAGGCAGTCGTTGATTGAGGCCTTGGTGTCCATGGGCTCGCCCTTCTCGGTGCGAGCTGCCTGGGCCTTCGCCAGAGCAGGTTTGCAGGAAGAGCAAAGATCAGGGAAGATTTCTGAAAAAGCTATCAGAAAGATTATAAACAGAGACAGAGAAGAGAAGCAAATCAGGCAGCAAAGAAGCAAACGGAGATACCGAAATGCAGAGAAGCGAGGACTTACTGTTAAGCTCTCAAAGTAGCGACTGCAAACTCTTCTCCCATGACTCCTCGGCAGCAACATGTTTTTCCTCCACCAACCGGAACTGAGCCAGCTGCAGCATGAGCGCCGAGTTGCTCTCCCTCAGCGTCTTGCACTCCAGCTCGAGAGCCCTCTTCTCGGCCTTGGCGTTTGCTTCAAACTTCTTCTTCTCGGCTGCTAGCTTGTTCTTCTCGGTAGTTGCATCAAGGGCATTTTGAAGAGCGGTTTGCAGCTGGAGTTGGAGAGGTTCCATCTCGGTAGTGTGTTCCTTCTTCAACTCCACGGCCTGGCTCGCCAATTGCTGTTGCACCTCAGCGGGCTTGACGCAGTCAAGATGCTCCTCGACAAATTTCTTGTGGTCTTCTGTGAAGAGCAAAACACGGTCAGCAGGGTAACAAAGATAGGAGGAAGGAAAACAAGCCGAGAAAACATCAACTCACCTTCCAGCCTCTTAATCGTGGTCTGGCCGCTCTCAACAAAAGCGCGGCAGTTTGCGTGCTCCTCGGCTAGGGCCTTAAACTTGCCCGCAGAAAGGAATCGGTTAGAGCAGAAAGCAAAAGCGGGCGTAAACATAAAACGCAGGAACCGCGTAGCTAAAAGCTCACTTTCGATCTCGGAGATCTTGAGGGCGCTGTCCATGACCTCCTTCTCCGCCACCTCATCAGACTTGCGCTCGAGCTCCAGGGCCTCAAGACGCCTCTTAGCGATGCTGTGGTTCCACAGCAGCCGCCGGTACAGATTGGTTCTCTTCAGAAGGCTATTCTGAGAGGCAGAAAGAAAAAGAATCAGACAAAGTCGTGAAGATTCAACCCGAGAAGGCGGCAACTCGGTTGAGTACCCGCCTACTCGGCCAGAATCTCAGGGACTGGGTGATAGATAAGAAGAAGAGTAGAAGAGAAGAAAAATGCAACTTGAAGTGAGTGAGCAAAGCTTACCGCATAAGTTTGTTCAAGATCCTCTGCGGCCTTGCGGTGGACGATTAGCTTGGCGGCGAGCGTGCTGGTGTTGGACGAGATGGTCATGGGTTTGTAACCCATGTCCGCCTTATTCCAGTCAACGCGCATGTGATCCAAATCGCCCAAAGCCAGGCCGTGCCACTTATTGTTGCCAAGGACGGCACTGTCCCATTCAGCGTCGATAAATCCAACTCGGTCGATCATCTGCTCAAGGCCCGTGGACGTCACCTCGGCTTCCTGGACCTCGCACGAGTAGATCGAGAGGGACCTGTCCTTGTTCCTAGCTGGAGGCTTGGAGTCCACTGCCGTGGCCTGTTTGCCCCTCCTAATAGCAAGTTTCTTCTCGGCGGGGGTTAATGGGATGCTGTGCTGCTGGCTCATCTTCACCATGTAAGGTGGGAAGCTAGGGGGATCAGGCACGCTGGATCCTGCAGCGGCGTCAGCAGCCGCGTCAGAATCGCGGATGGTGAGCTGCATGGCCTTGGCAGCAGGCTTTGCAGTTGGTTTTGGCGGTGGCATCGCGGCGGCATTCTGCACACCGCCACGCGAAGGATCTCTGCGGACGGTGGCAACTGGCTGGCCAACTGGCTTCTCGGCGGCCTGCTTCTCGGCGGCCTTCTTCTCGGCGGCTACCTTCTCGGCGGCCTTCTTCTGGTCAGCGGCCTTCTTGATCTTCCTTAGAACCTGTTTGGCCGGAGGGCTGGCTGCAGTCTTGGTCTTCTTTACTGGCGGGGAGTTTGGTGCGGTGGAGGAAGTGCCCTGCTGGGTAGACGGTGCCAAGGGCGCGCTACCCGGCACAGCGTCCGGCTGCGCGCGGCTCGGAGGGTCCTGCTCCATCTCGTCAGCGGTCTCAGCCCGCTGCTCGGCAGCGGGATCTTGCTGTGTGGCGCCTTGTCCTTCTACCCGCGGCTGGGCCGCGGGGTCGTCTTGTTCAGCAGCCCTTGTTGCCGGCTGCTCTTGGTCGTCTTCCTGCCGCTCAAGGGCGGCGTCATCATGCTGCTCAGTATCTTGCTCTAAGTTCTCCTCGGCCATGGTGGCTGGAGGAGAAGGCGGCCTCTCGTCGCGAGCAGCATCCTGCGCTTCTTGTTCTGCGCGGGCCTGCTGCTCCTGCTCGGTGTCATGGGCGTCGGTGTCCATGTACAGGGCGTCGTCTGAGTCTTCTCCCTTCATGGGAGAGGATGCACGCACTCTGTCCTGCGCCGCAATCTCGTCGTCATCGGAGAGATGAATGAGGTTGTCGACGTCGATGGCGGATCTCTTCTTGGTCTTGGCGGGTGCGACAGCGGCGTCAGCATCCAAGGGAGCACTGAAGAAAGGAAAACGTTCAGAAAAGAGAGAAGAACAGAAGAAACCGAGAAGCGACAGTGCAGTAACAGAATTGGGAAATAGCAGCAACAGAGATGTGCAGCCTAGGAGAAAGTTGCTTACCCTTTACGGGAAGGAGGCAGCCGTCGCCCCTTCGCCACGGCTCCTTTGGTCTTCTTCACGGCCGTCTTCGTCTTCTTGGCGGGGGGCTCCTGAGCACCGCTACCCGACCTCTTCCGAGTATTGGGAGCAGCTACGCCGACTGGGTCGACGTCGAGGACGTCCTCGTCCTCGTCCTCCTCGGCATCAGCGTCAGCATCAGCATCTTCTGTAGAATTGAGAAGAAGAAACCAATTGAGAAGCAGGAAGAGATTGGGTTGCGCTACTTGTGACCAGACAAGATGAACTCAATTACCTTCATCGTCGTCCTCGGACCAGTCGCGGACAGACGTGTCAACGTGATGTTTTTCCGTCTGGGCGGCATGAGGAAGGTTAAGCTTGTCCGCGGTGTCGTAGGAGACCTCATCGTCCTCCTCTCGGTCGTCTCCCCAGTTAGCCTCGAAGCGCTCCGCGCTCTCGGCAAGCTGGCGAGCAAGGACCTGGGAGATGGGAAAACATCACAAGTTAGTCGAGTAGCATAAAGGCATCCTACTCCGCAAGGCGTGCAAACACAAAGCACAGTAAGCCTAAGCGAAATCGCTAAGTCTGCTACTCGGCAGGGCGTGCAAACACAAAGCACATGAAGCCTAAGCGAAATCGCTAAGTGTGCTACTCGGCAGGGCGTGCAAACACAAAGCACAGGAAGCCTAAGCGAAACCACTAAGTGTGCTACTCGGCAGGGCGTGCAAGCACTAAGCACAGGAAGCCTAAGCAAAATTGCTAAGTGTTCTACTCGGCGCAGAGTACGAATGCTAGGTGCGGCAAGCTAAGAAGGCTATCTACTCGGAATTTATATGCGAAGAGCAGGGAGAGGAGTACTAACCCGCTTGATTGGCTTGGTGCGGCTGTACGGCACGAATCCGTACTGCCAGTTGTCCCTGAGACCGGTGGTAATGATGGAACACGCCCAGACGGCGACGTCCGCATTGCTGAGCCCGAACGTAGTTGTCCGGGTACAGTCGCGGTTGCCGCCCATGTAGCACATAAGGTGCGCGCGATGTTGCAGCGGGAGCACCCGCCTGGAGATCCAGCAGGCGACGGGGTCGTCGTCCTTAAGTCCCAGGGAGATCAGCTTGGTGAGGCGCGCGTCCATCTCCTTGAGATCGTCGTCGAGGGACGGCTTGCTCTTCCAATTCTGCCCGGTGGGAGCGGTGTTGGTCCAGCTCGGCAGGTTGATTCGATCCTCCAGCTTGGCTCCCTTCTCGGCGGGAATGTTCTTCACATAGAGGAAGGTCCTCTACCACTTGCGGACAGAGTCCAATCCCTTGACGCGCGGATGCTTGGTTCCACCGCGCTGCACCATCATGGCGCTGCCGGTCTCCGTCATCCCACGACTGCTCTCCGCCCCATCCTTCCTGCCCTTTCTCTGCTTCCGAAAAAAGAAATATCGGGACCAAGTCGCCGTGGTGGGCCGCACGCCCAGGAAGGCCTCACATACCACGGCGTGATAGGAGAGCATGACGACGGCGTTCGGTGGGAGGTGGTGTGGCTGGAGGCCATAGTGGTCAAGAAAGGTCCTGAAGAAATTTGAGATGGGGAGCCCGAATCCTCGCGCGAAGTGCGCGAGGAAGACGACATGCTCACCCTCCTCCGGAGTGGGGACGAGCTCACCGTCGGGTTGCCGGCAGCGAACACCGGGAGGAACTCGCCGGGTGTTCACCAGCCATTGGCAGTCCTCGGTGGTGACCTCAGATCCAGCCCAGCTGGCGCGAGCATCGTCGCCGCGGGCCATCACGATGGAGGAGAAGTTGGAGGAAAGACTGGCTGAAAGATTGAAGGAATTTGGGTGGAGAAGATCGCAGCGGCGCGGTGAGATGCGCGGCGGCGAGGAGCTCTGCGGCGGCGGAGAAACGAAGGGGCGAGGGGAAAGTGAGAGCGGAAGAAGAAGAAGGAGTTACCGAGGAGATATTTATACCGCTCCTCCGGCTACCATTACGAGTTGAGGAAGTGGGATCAATTGTGGCAGTAATCGTGCGACGTGGGATCTGTGGGCCGGTTAGAAACGCACACAGCGCGGAACACGCGCGTAACGCCCGCATTAGATCCCACGACGGGATCGTGGGCAATAACTGTGGTTGATGGGACATGACGAGCTGGTGGGCCCAGGCCGTGAAAACGGGGCGCGTGGCCTGTCAGTTCCCGGGCACCGAGGCGTCGGGGTCGTGTCCGCGTGACACGTGCCCAGTTGCAACGTGGAAAGCTGGATTGTGCTCTGCCGCGCAGAGATTCTGGGTGGAAATTTCACCAAGTCATTTTACTCGGCTGCAGAGAAAGAGAAGTGGTTCTATTCGGGAAAGAGGAAACTCAGGACAGTGTCAAGGGCTACTCGGAGGTTTTTACTCGGTATCCCAAGATCCAAGAGCAAGGTGGTCAAGGTTGGTTTTTAAGCTGGCAGGGCCCAGTGAACGAGTTCGCAGGACTCTACCAGCTTCGGGGACTGCTGTCGGGGGGGTTACCCCCGAGTAGGGTAAAGACAAGTACTAAAGGCAAGATCAGAAGGGATGTTTGGCCGAGTAGCCGGCTACCCGGTACTTGCTACCCGGTCGACTGCTACTCGTTCCAACACACAGATGGCCAGAAGGACGAATCAAGAGAGTTATGTTCCTCCGAGTAGGAGAGTTGGCCCGAGTAGAAATGGCGGGATCCTACTCGGGCCAGAAGTCAAAGGAGCCGTTCCGACACAGAATCCCGTGTATCCCGGGTCCGTACTTTGGCACTGTTCACGGCACTGTTCATCTGAGGACGGCGTGCCTGACAGCGACAGTGTGGCAGCAGGGCGTCGCAGGATAGGGGGGACCTACTCTTTGTTCGTGGCAGTGATAACAGACTGGTTACTTGGTTTTGCCCAACGACTTTCCACACCGGACAAACTTAGAAGCCAAAGCTGTCAGCAGGAGCTCGGAAGAAGGACGGTGTGCACACAATGTCGACATCTGTTAGTATTTGGCTGTATCCGGCTGGGCACCGAGTATATAAGGTGCCCCGCCTCCTCCTACGCGAGGGATCGAGCGCTGAGTAGAGATTCTTGACCTAGTTCATCCCGTAGAGAGAAGAGTAGCTACTCGGTAGCAAGAACATTTGTACTGTAGCTACTCGGACAGACACTAGAATACAGAGAGAAAGGCAGGAGTAGGGGTTTTACCTCCTCACGAGGGCCCTGAACCTGGGTAGATCGTGTTGTTTGCAGTGTTTGATTCTTACCTCACGCGGCTACTCGTCGCGTGATCCCTCCCCGAGCGCCTCCAGCGTCCTTCGTCCCCACATCTTTAGCCATCCTATGGCATCTGCCGTGACACCACCACGACACATCCCATGGCATCTGCCGTGACACCACCACGACAGTTGGCGCCCACCGTGGGGCAACCAGCGGCGTTGGCTGGAGTTTACGTTCGGACGGGATCTGCTTCTGCTGCTGGAGAGCGCGTGGTCTGTGGCCTTGTCCATAGATTCGGCTCCTTCGACTTCGTCACCGACAACGCCGGCGATTTCGGCGGCAAGGCCATGCCGGTAGGCGGCACGGTGCTCTCCTTCGGCTCGCACCTTGTCTACGTCGCCACCGTCGTCGTCCGCGAGTTCCCGGAGGAGGTGCTGGTCGCGGAGGATCCTCCTGCTGTGATCGCTGCCCGCGGAAGGCCGGTTGGTCGCTCTGCGGACAGCGTGGAGGTGATGGTGGCCGGCCTGGCTGCTGACGCCGGAAAGGGCGCGGCTGCCGCCGCGGTCGTCGTCGAGGATCTCGCTGGCACGAGTGCTGGCGGGAAGACCCACAAGCCCTACGAGAAGGACTGCAACCTTCCCCTCTCCACTACTCCGACAATACCTGCGTCTGTTGCGCGGACGGGTATGCCGCCTCCCACTGATCTTGAGCTCTTGACCATGAAGGCGCAGCTCGACCGGCAGCGCCAGGAGCTGCTCGCTGAGCAGGCGGAGTTGGAGAAGATTAGGCTTGAGCTTAGTCTAGATCAGAACGAGTACAACAAGGCTCACGGTTTTACGCCAGTTGCTAGGAGGGCTAGCAAAGTAGGTGCTACGCGTCGCAACTTAGGCCCCGAGATGGCAACAGTCGTAGAGGCTCCCAGCCAATCTGCCACCGCAAACACCTCCACCAGGCCTAGATACAGCACCCCCGCCAGAACACTTAGAGCCGCTGTCGGATATATACTGAATAGGGGTATAGAAGATGGTAGACAAAAGAGCCGGACTACCAGGGTGGCCTACATGGTAATGGGCTTAGGTCCGTTGGGCGGCCCAGTAGTCCGATGCGCAGAAGCCGGATTCTAGAAGAACCCGGATCACGGCCCGCGTGATCTGGCTTGGAGGAGAAGACGGATTCCTTACTTTCCAAGTTACAAGTTAAACGTAGTCTTCTAGGTTTCTTGTTCTGTAAGCCCTAATCCGGCTATTATATAAAGCCGGACGGGAGATAGATAAAATAGGTTCAAGTTCTCTAAGTTCTAAGTTAAGTTAGACACAAGCTAAAGCTCTACGCAACTCGCCGAGAAGTTCATCCTCGTCGAGTAGCTAGATCTATTCCCTCACATTGTAACCTTATTATACGGGCTTTAGTCCCACATAGTGAGAAGTGCAGGAGTAGGTACGCCGTATTGTCGCGACGTACCGAACCTGGGTAAAATCCCGTGTTCTGTGTTACTACGCTATCCCGTTACCCCACGTCTCTACCGTAGTCTCATGGCACCCCAGTCTATGAAAACTACTACGATGTCTCGACAGTTGGCGCCCACCGTGGGGCAAACGACGTCAGGCGTGAAATTCCGATCTGGGATACTCGGCGGAATTGGAAGATCGATCACTGTCGGAAGCCTGGAATTCGACGACGACGTCGGCCGCTTCCTCGACAACGGATCTTACATACCGGCGCAAAACCACCTGGTAAGTGCCTGCGTTTTACCGATTGGATCTGCTAACATCTTTATCGGATTAACCGCGGAGGCAATGGGGTTTTGCGGTGGAAGCAAATTTTTCCCACCCGCCCTATACCCAGTCGAAGACGACTATGATGCCGGATTTTGCTCAGATCGCCGACAAAACAGTGATACGCACTTTATCGGCATGGTGCAATCCGAGATCGCTGAAAACACGGATGACGGCAATCCCGTGCAAGAGGCAGACAACAATACACCCGTCACAGAGACGGAAGAACCAACACCCGTCACAGAGACGGAAGATCCGACATCCGTCAACCAGACGATGAACTCAGAAACAGAGTCCGTGCTTGCCGCCATAGAGGCGAGATTGGAGTCGGAAACCGGATCGGATAACTTCGACTCCGAAGACGAAGACGATGATGCCTTCGAAAGAAAAGTTAAGTCTTTTCAAGAGGGATTCCATGAAGTGCTAATGGCAAAACCAGCTGATACAACAGGTGCTGATAGCCAGGAAAGCCCTAAAACCCCTCCGCCAGTGGAAGAGAGGGAAGACGGAGAAACTTCTCCGATATTCCCTAATGTCAAGGAGATGACAGAGGATGAACCTGTCAAAAAACCTCCATCTTCCAAGAAAAAACACCGCGCTTCTAAAAAACTCCAGTACAAACTCCGGAAGAAAAAGTCAGCTGATCTCGCTGATGAAAACCTGGAAGTCGGAGATATTAGTGGCACAAAGCCTACGGAAAAGAAATCGAAGGAAATCACTGCTCCGCCAATGACAGAACTGGAAGAGCAAGAACTATTACAAACTCCAGTGGGACCCAATGAACCCCCTGAGATGCTGGAAGCCAGGAGACAAGCTTTCCAACGGCAACAGCAACATCTGCTTAGATCTCGGCAACATCTCCAACAAACCCAGAATGACATCAAAATCATGAAGGAAGAAATAGAGGAGTACGAGAGAAAGCATAGATCCGCCTTAAAACCTACTAGGTTACCCGGAATCGCAAAACCGGAAGAACTGCCGCCAAAAGAAAGGTTTTATAACCCATCTTGGCAAAAGCAGTTAAACGGCAAAGATGCCAAGGGCGAACCAATATACAAAACCGCAGCAGAAAACGCGGAAGCAGCATTCGCCATCCTAAACAACGATCTGTACTCCAACGGGGAAAAACTCCAAGGGGTATATGCTTTCCTAGGAAAAGCATTACAGCAGCAGCAGCGAGGACAAGAGCGATCAGGGAGGCTGCATGATAATTCCGCCCTCTGCAAAACTGTTACTTGCGCCGCTGGAACACCTGGGCCGGAAGAACCCGGAGATTCGGATAAAAAAAAGAGGATCCGAGAAAAGACAAGAAAAACCCCGACAACCGGGACGCAGCGTCTAGAACGGACCTCATCTCCCGAAGATGGATATAAACCACGCGGACCGGGAAGACAAAAACCGGAATGACGGCAAAATAATGCCACCTCCGAGAACCCAGCTGAAAAGCCGGAAGATACGATACACCTCACAGACGGGAAAGATCTCGGACACCGCCTAAAGATAGGGAAAGGTACAGGAGCAGGACTCCACCTAATCCCAGAGGGCGTGACAACGGAAGAGATAGAGATAACCTCGGAAAAGCGCGTCCGCGCAACAATGGAAAAGAAAGGAGCAGATCCCCTTCTGTCCATTCAGCCGGGAGATATTCTGCACATATCGACAGAGCAGAAAAGGATGATCTATACTTTGGTCCTAAGTGTTTTACTGACAGGATCCGAAGGATAACCTTGCATTCTGGCTTCGCCAAAGTTGGTCCAACCTACCAAAAGTATACGGCAGTACAAACCCGGATACCTGGCTTTCAGATTATACACAGCCGTCCAAATCAACAACGGGACAGACTGGAAGCTGTCAGTTTCTTCCCCTAATGTTGCTAGACGGAGCAGAGATTGGATTAATGGTTTACCATCAAGAACTGTAGACAGCTGGGATGATATGGCGAGGGTATTTACTCAGCACTTTCGGGGAACATACAAACGCCCAAACAACATCAACCAGCTGAACCGTTGCACCCAATTTGAAGACGAACCATACGTGGATTTCATCTCCAGATGGACTGCAATGAAGAATAGTTGTTCTGGAGTAACTGACGTACAAGCAATGCATGCTTTCGTCAATGGCCTAAAACCCGGACTTGTACCGTTCATGGTTGGTTCGAAAAAGCACAAAGATCTCGGATCTATGCTTACAACCGCTAATGAGCACGCTGCAGCCGAAGATGATATCAGAGCAAGAGGAGGCAATATTGAGTCACTGATACTGGCCAAGAAAACACCTCGTTCTGATAAAAAAGGAACTCCGGAGTCAACAACAAAGCCCAAGGAAGTTAACATAGCCTTTGGAGGAGAAAAGGTGAACAAGTGGAAAGGCCGCAGTCCAGATCCAATCAATTACACTCCCGAAGAATGGGAGAGAATTAAGTCGGAACCCTGCGTCCACCACTCTCAGTTTGGGAAACCAACCCAGACAAACGCGCAATGCCGGCTAAACAAGCATACGAAAGGCAATGCAGGATCCGGAAATAAAGGGAAGGGTTCCAAGAGGAAACCTGCCAAACAAAAACCAGAAGCTGAAAAAGAAGACAGTGAATCGGACACTGATGACAAAATCCAGGAACAGCAGCGGAAAGGTGAACCCAAATTTCCGAGAGTCGACGGAGAAGCAATGTTAACTTTCCTAGCAACCCCGTCAGCAAAGGTGGCTAAAAGGACACTTCGAGAAATAAACGCGGTTGTTCCTGCAACCCCAAAATTTTTGAAGTACTCCAACACACCGATAACCTGGGATCAGTCTGATCATCCCGGAAATATCCCTGAACCCGGCACACAAGCTCTTGTTGTAAGCCCTATTGTTCAAAACACTAGGCTAAGAAGAGTGCTGATGGACGGAGGATCCAGCATCAACATAATGTACCTGGATACACTGAAGCACTTGAAGATATCCGAGTCCCAGCTCAACTACAGCAATATACGCTTCCATGGCATTGTTCCTGGCAGGCAAGCACGATCCCTAGGAGAAATTTCCCTAGATGTCACCTTCGGAGATAAAGATCACTTCCGGCAGGAAAAAGTATCCTTCGAAGTTGTGCCGTTCGAAAGCGTGTATCACGCAATACTCGGACGTCCGGCTTTCGCCAAGTTTATGGCAAGATCTTGCTACATCTACAACAAGCTGAAGATGCCAGGACCAAAAGGAGGAGTAATCACCATTGCCGGTGATTTCAAGCTGGCAAACGAGTTGGAGAAGCAAAACGCCCTTTGCGCTCAAAGAGTTATAGCTCAGGAAGAACTGAAGGAGTTAGCCAAGGAGGTATCGCCGAAAGAAATGCCGGCAGGAAAAGAAACTCGGAAGCCAACAGATAGCTTCAAGGCGTCCGAGAATACAAGACAGGTAATCCTAGATCCCAAAGATCCGACAAAATTTGTCGTAGTAGGGACCGGGATGACCGACAAATAGGAAGGCGAGCTCATCAAGTTCCTCCGTGAGAACTGGGATATTTTTGCCTGGTGTCCAGCTGACATGCCAGGCGTACCCAGGGAACTTGCTGAGCACCAACTCAAGGTTATTCCCGGATCAAAACCCGTCAAACAAGGTCTCCGTCGATTTGACGGAAGAAGACGGAAGGCTATTGGCAAGGAAATTATCCGGCTTTTAGCAGCGGATTTCATCAAGGAGGTAATCCATACTGACTGGTCCGCAAATCCGGTATTAGTACCGAAGAAAGACACAACTGCCCTTAGAATGTGTATAGATTACACAGGATTGAACAAGTTATGTCCGAAAGATAGGTTCGCACTGCCGCGAATCGATCAAATAATAGATGCCACTGCAGGCTCCGAGCTTTTATGCTTTTTGGATGCATACTCTGGGTACCACCAAATACGCATGAAAAAGGAAGATCAAATCAAGACTTCTTTTATAACCCCGTACGGGACATATTACTACATAACCATGCCTTTTGGCCTGAAGAACGCAGGTGCAACCTACCAGCGTTGCATGCAACGTTGTTTGCATAGTCAGATTGGAAAAAATGTCCATGTTTACGTGGACGATATCGCTGTCGTAACCAAGGAAAAGGATACACTCCTTGAGGATTTGCGAGAAACTTTCGAAAACTTGCGCACCTACCAGATGAAGTTGAATCCATCTAAGTGCGTATTCGGGGTTCCCTCAGGAAAACTTCTGGGTTTCATCGTTTCTCATAGAGGAATAGAAGTTAACCCGGAAAAGATCAAAGCAATCTTGAATATCTCAAAGCCTACATGCGTAAAAGATGTCCAAAGATTGACGGGTTCCGCTGCAGCTGTCAGCAGATTTATTAGTCGGCTGGGGGATAAAGCCTTACCACTCTACAAACTGTTGAAGAAATCCGACAAGTTCGAATGGACAGAGGAGGCCGATGCAGCGTTGGCCCAGTTAAAAGAAACCTTGATGAACGCTCCCATCTTGGCATCACCCAAAGACGAAGAGCCCATGTTACTATACCTTACGGCTACTAGTCGGGTTATTAGCGCGGTAATCGTTGTAGAACGGACAAAAGAAGAGCAAAGCATACCAGATCACCGGTATACTACATAAGCGAAGTTTTCTCCGAATCCAAACAAAGATACCCGCACTATCAGAAAAACTGGCATATGGCGTATTTTTTGCATCCAGAAAGCTGCGCCATTACTTCCAAGGACATTCCATAACAGTGGTATGTAAAGCACCACTAGGGGATATTATAAACAATGCGGAGGCAACCGGCCGAGTAGCTAAATGGGGCATTGAGCTGGCAGCTTTCGACATTAAGTATCAGCCAAGGACGGCAATAAAATCCCAGGTTTTGGCAGATTTCGTCGCCGACTGGACAGAAGCAATGGAAAATACACCGATGCCAGAATCCGAGTACTGGATCATGCACTTTGATGGATCCAAGATGAAGGAAGGAGCTGGAGCCGGCGTAGTTCTAAAATCCCCAAGGGAGACACAATGGAGTATGTATTACAAATACACTTCAACGCCAGTAATAATGTGGCAGAATACGAAGCTTTGCTTCATGGCTTGCACATTGCAAAAGAAATAGGGGTAAAACGCATCTTGTGCTATGGAGACTCGGATTTGGTACAGCATCAGCTCAACCAAACCTGGGACGCAAAAAGCCCTATAATGGCCGAATATCGGAGAACGGTGGATGAGTTTGCCATCTGTTTCTTCGGGTTCGAAGTCCTTCACATAAAAAGGGAGGAAAATTGGAACGCGGATGCGTTAGCCCGCATGGGATCAGAGAGAGTAAAACTTTACCACCAGGGGTATTCGTCCAGCATTTACACGAACCGTCCATAAAAGGTGGAGACGTTGATTACCCTCTAGCATCTGAAACAATTGAAGTCATGCTCGTTAAACCGGATTGGACGATCCCGTACTTAACTTCTTAGTCAATCAGAAGTACCCGGAAGGAGCAGACGAGGTCTTGCAAAGGCAAATACAGCGTCGATGCAAAGGATACGTGGTGATCAACGACCACTTGTATAAACGCAGTACTTCCGGAATTTTTCAACGGTGTATTTCACCAGAAGAAGGAAGAGAAATACTGGAAGAAATCCATGCCGGCGATTGCGGACATCATGCTCAATCAAAAAGCATAGTCAAAAAGCATTCCGAGCAGGGTTTTTCTGGCTAACAGCCAAGACAGACGCCGAACGCATAGTGAATACGTGCGAAGGATGCCAATATTACGCCAAGCAGACCAATTTGCCGGCCCAAGCACTTAAAACTATCCCTATCACATGGCCGTTTGCGGTCTGGGGGCTAGATATGATGGGACCGTTCAAAACTGCAAGAGGTGGACTTACACATCTACTCGTAGCGGTAGATAAGTACACAAAATGGGTGGAGGCTAACCCATCAAAAAGCTGGACGGCGCAACTGCCAGAAATTTCATTATTGAGTTAGTAATGAGGTATGGCGTCCCACACAGCATAATAACTGATAACGGGACAAATTTCTCCATTGGAGAGTTGGCAAAATACTGCCAACAAACGGGAATTCGCTTAGATCTTGCATCTGTGGCACACCCGCAATCTAATGGACAGGTTGAAAGAATGAACAGTTCAATCCTGCAAGGAATACGCCCAAGACTCGAAACTCCGCTCCATAGAGCAGCTGGAGCATGGGTAGAAGAGCTACCTTCCGTGTTGTGGAGTATTCGAACGACGCCAAATAGGTCAACCGAGCAAACCCCGTTTTTCCTGGTTTATGGTGCGGAAGCTATCCTTCCAACGGATATGATCCATGATAGCCCGAGAGTGCAGATTTTGACGACTCGGATGCCGAGGAAGCACGACAGGATGCCGTCGATCTCTTAGAAGAGGAACGAGAGCTTGTACTTCAAAGATCCGCCATCTACCAGCAAGGTTTACGACGTTATCACAGTCGGAAATCAGGCATCGTTCTTTTAAAGAAGGTGACTTAGTGCTGAGATTGGTGCAGAAAAGGAAGCACAAATTAGCCCCAGTATGGGAAGGACCATTTGTCATCAGTAAAGCAATGAAGAATGGATCATATTATCTTGTTGACATTCGAGATACGGAGGATGACCCCGAGAAACCGAATCGCAAAAGAAAGAGAAAAATAGATGATGAACTAGGGGAGACAAATAGGCCTTGGAGTATCCAGCAATTACGTCCCTTCTATACTTAGTTCAATTTCTATGTAAACATCTTTGAGATCATGAAATAAAGTTGTCGGAATTCATTCATTATAAGTACAAAATATTCCGCTTTATCTATTTCCCAATGATCTTACAAATACTCAATGTTGACCCGAATTGTGCCTGCGTGCTCGGTGTTTAAAAGCTGAATGATTCGGCCTGTTAAAGGTTAAAGGAAACTCGGATTGTGCCTGCGTGCCCAAGTTTCAGAACAGTTCCTTGTTTTCTCTAAAAGTTTTATCTGATTGTGTATGTGTTGGGTTACTGAAACTAGTCAGTAAAAATGCTTCTAGCATAGTCCATGTTTCTGAGTTTTTAACTGTTTGGTTCGTCCCCAGTTACTCAACATGACGATACATATTGCTAATTGAGCCATTTTTAAACACTAGAGCAGTTAAAACACAGATGCCAGATTACTTAGAAGATAAAGGAACAGCCAAACCCGGAAAAACTTTGCAAGAAGCTTGAAATTGCAAAAGACGGAGTTCTTGTTCCGACAAATGACATAGAAGTATTACAATATGAATTACATTGTAAAAAAGCTACTATACAAATCCATCATCCAGGACAAGTGCGCCCCCTTAAAACTCTGAGTCTTCATCACTGCTATCATTCTCGGGGGCTGCGGGCACTTCTTCTTCCGGATAAGTAATGGAGAGATTCACCATGGAGGCAATCTGAGTGGCGTGGCCTCCAACTTCGTTAAAAATCGCATTTATTTGTGCTTCTGTACATTCTTGAGGAATACCGGATGCTACACGCCAGGATTTTGCATCAGGGTAGTGTAAGCGCATGAGGCCAAGCGCCATTCGCGCACCACCCCGTGCAGCAGAGCGAAGGAAATATTCCTTCGAATTTGCTACCTCCATGATGCCATCCGGAAGTCGGTAAACTTCTGAAGGTTGTATATTACTTGTGGGCAGGAATTTATTAATTAAATGCATTCCTGCATCTCTGATTGAATTCCATATCTTCCCAAAGGCCCGGATCTTTTCAGTCCGAGAAATTCCTGGAAATTTCCTGCTTTTTTGATAAGCAAAGATTAGAGAATACAAGAATATGACATGAAAGTATTGGTAAAAGAAGTCAACTTACCAAGAACCGCGTCAATTTCATCGCCCTCTTTCATACGAGGGAATAGCTACTTTCTAAATCATTGATAATAGATCTATCCTCTGCTGCCTACAAAGAAGCCTTGGATTGCGCAATCCCAAGGGCTAGATTACTGGCTTCCAGTTCTTCTCGAACTTTTGAAAGTTCTCTTTGAAGGTTGGAGTTTTCTTCACGAAGTTGAGAAAAATAAGCAACGTTTGCTGTGTGCTTCTTGGCTTTGGTTAAAGCAGCTGAAAAGCAGGGATGAAATAAACCGACATTACGGCAAGATCTAACAATGAGTTTCCAGCAAAAATCAATAAACACGAAGTAAAATACCAGTGGCTTTTAATAATTGCCGTTGAGACGAAGCCAGTTCGTTGCTTTTGGACTCAATAACAGATTGAAGTGTTTTTACTTCTCTGCTTTTGAGGCTAAGTTTTTTCAAAACTTCCAAGTTTATAGCATCTGCGGAATGCTGAAACATGGAAATGAAAGCCAGATGCTTAAGTTTGAACAAGCATACAAAGAAGCATTAAGAAGAATTTAGGGCTTCAACTTAATGCTTGGGGGCTAGAGGTATTACCTGGCTCATTTCCCGCAAGTCAGCCAAGGTCTCCTTGAATTCCCTGGCATATTCCATGAAAAGAATTCCAACATGGTGAAGGCCATCGTGTATGACCTGACGGGGCGAGAATGCGATATTATTGCGGATAACTAATCCATTTTGTGGCCAGGGGCGAACAAGAGGCGCAGGAGCAAAATATTTCTTAGCTTCCGGGCGAATATATCCGAGGTCGTCGAAAGGCTCTTCTTTCACACGGATATCATCCGGAGTAGGAATGGATGCGTTTCCAGCAGGTGATCGGAAATTTCCGCCCATGGACGTATTCGTTCTCCCCCTTTTACCCGTAGCTGCAGAAGGAAATTCTTCTTTGATAGTACTTTGCCTCTTGCGCTTTTGGTTGTTGTAAAACTCGGCATGTAATTTGCTGATTTCAGCATCAGAAGCAAGATCATTTTCTCCAAGTTTGTCAAACTAGGAAAGATTTAACAGTATGTTAAAAAATGAAGGGAGAAGATAATCTGAGGAAACTCAGAAACAAGGGAAGGAAAGTACCTTAGGAACCAGATTTTCTGCATGATAAATGGCTAGACTTTCCTCAATCTGGCTATCGGCGGCAACTATCTGATGAAGGCGTTCTATAAAATCCTTCTTGCTAAGGGACCTATCTGTTCCCCTCATGCTATCTTCCGGTCCCGTGTACTCGCAAAGAAGTCGGGAACGAAGGGATAAAGGTTGCACGCGACGTCCAAACCAACATAAAACGATATCCTTCCAGACCAAAGGTGGTTGAGAAGAAGAAAGTTTGGCAATACGCCGCTTTATTTTCATCAGGCTTTCAGGCAAATCCTCTGTTACTTCTAATGTCCAATTCTCGTGAGGAGTAGCGGCAGAATTAACAAAGGGAGGAACTCCGGTTTCTCTGCCTGGGGATGGAATGTCTTGGTGATAAAAGAAAGAACCTAGCCAAGATTGGTCAGGTTTCGACATTCTTATCCTTGGGTACCATTCTTCCCTAAAGTTTCTGAGGATAAAAGATATGGTACCGCAGATGGGTGAAACACCGTTTGTGATGTTATGTTTTACCTCGAAACAATAATGCCAGAAGTCTAAATTGGGAGTTATTCCAAGATACCCTTCGAAAAGAGCTTGGAAACTAGCTAATTGAAGGAAGGAATTTGGAGAGATATTATGTGGTTGAACACCATAAAAGTTGAGGACGTCTAGGAAAAAGGAGGAAGGGGGAAAACCCATACCTCTCGTGATATGAGAGGTAAGGAGGACGCGTTCTCCTCCCTTTGGCCTGGGCTCTGGCTCATCCTTCGAGATCCGCCATTTGCCTTTAGCTATTAATCCATCCCTTGACATCCGATGAAGGAGGACGAGTGAAGTGTTACTCTGATTCCAAAATCCGACAAATTCTGCATCCTCATCTGCTCCGGCGGCGGCGGCGGCGGCCTTCGCGGCGGCAAGTTTCTCGCCGAGGAGCTCGACTTTCTCCTCCGCCGTTTCAGGTGCGAACGGCGGGGTTGTCGTGGCGCTTGGGCCCGCTACGTCCGCGGCGGCGGAAGCGCTTCCTCCGCCCGCTGCGGATGCCGTGGCTTTTTCCGGCACGCCGCCGGCATGCTTGGGCGATCCTAGCTGCGGATCTAGGTCGCCCAAAAGCTCGTCGATGGAGGCGCGAGCCGGAGAGGACGACGGAGATGCCATTTCTTGGTGGTGCGTTCTGCGTGCTGGGAAGCTAGGTGCGCCTAGGGCAGGAAACTTGCTCTCGAGCTCGCGTTAATGGCATGGGCAGTGTGGGAGTGAGGAAAGTTTCGGAGGGGGACGATGTTGGCTATTTATAGCCAGATATCCGTTTAGATACGTGCCAACGGCTCTTTTGACCGTTGGATGTTCGACGCGTGTCGCTCGCCGAGAAATCCGGGAAACGGAACGACAGAGGAATGATGGCTATCTCCTCGTTTCTCGTGAGAATCTGCCAGAGATACGTTGCAGGGTTTCCCGCGTGAAACCAAGCGGCGCTTGCGTCAGCATGATTGAGGCGCTGATGTCACAAGTTCCTTTTCCGCGAAGGATCGCGAGAAGAAAAGTCGGATTTTCATAGTTCCGAGTTTTGTGTTACCATCTCCTTCAAAAGGAAAGAAGAAAGAATCAAGACTGCTGAATCAAGTTTCCCCGGACAAAATGTATTTGACGAAAGGTGGAGTTTCAGAGTTTTGATCCTTCCTGGGGGCTACTGTCGGATATATACTGAATAGGGGTATAGAAGATGGTAGACAAAAGAGCCGGACTACCAGGGTGGCCTACATGGTAATGGGCTTAGGTCCGTTGGGCGGCCCAGTAGTCCGATGCGCAGAAGCCGGATTCTAGAAGAACCCGGATCACGGCCCGCGTGATCTGGCTTGGAGGAGAAGACGGATTCCTTACTTTCCAAGTTACAAGTTAAACGTAGTCTTCTAGGTTTTTGTTCTAAGCCCTAATCCGGCTATTATATAAAGCCGGACGGGAGATAGATAAAATAGGTTCAAGTTCTCTAAGTTCTAAGTTAAGTTAGACACAAGCTAAAGCTCTACGCAACTCGCCGAGAAGTTCATCCTCGTCGAGTAGCTAGATCTATTCCCTCACATTGTAACCTTATTATACGGGCTTTAGTCCCACATAGTGAGAAGTGCAGGAGTAGGTACGCCGTATTGTCGCGACGTACCGAACCTGGGTAAAATCCCGTGTTCTGTGTTACTACGCTATCCCGTTACCCCACGTCTCTACCGTAGTCTCATGGCACCCCAGTCTATGAAAACTACTACGATGTCTCGACAGCCGCTGAGGTTGTAGCTGCTGAGTTGCCGCATCTCAACGGCGACGCGCGCGCTAGGCAACAGGAGAGGCTCAATGAGCTAGTGCTAGAGGATGCTAGGTAGAACGAGCAGTTCCGGAAAGCCAATCCGGGTGCTGGAGCTTCTCAGGTGGTGCATTCGCATGCGGTCAGATCTACTGATCAGGCTTCATCACCGCATCCCAGCCGCGAGAAGAACCGGAGTGGATACTCTGGCAGAGACAGGCAGATGCAGGTGTACGACCCGACTGCCGCCGCAAAACAGCTCGCTGTGCCGCGACAGTCCGGTCAGAAACACAACGCTGCAGGAGCAGGCTATCAAGCCCATAAAGCTCATAGCCAGACGCGAGATGGAGGACTCCTCGGCCCTTCTCGGCAACAGGTTGCTCAGCCTACTCGGCAGAGGGCGAAGCAGGCAGTTGCTGCTCAGCCGCGTGCGGCTGCGCGAGTAGCCAACCCGGTGGAGCAGCCTGAAGCTATGGAGGTGGACAGATATGATGATGGCTACTCGGCCATGGGGCTGGCCGGTTATGACATCTTGGATCGCGTGGGTGAGCGTGTGCTGGAACCCACGGATGCCAGGTACAAGCTGGACAGGATTAATCTGTTCGCAAGACTCGAGAGCACGGGGCCTCCTGGACCAGCATGCTTTGGCCCTCGCATCATGAATGAGCCATCCGTGAAGAATTTCCAGCTTGCCAGGGGTACCAAATGCTACAACGGCAGCACCAAGCCGGAAGATTGTCTCAATGACTATGTCACCGCGGTTCATATCGCGAACGGCAACCGGAGGTGGGATGTACGGTATGTTCCGCAAATGCTTGAGGGTCCAGCTCGTACTTGGCTCACCAACTTGCCCAAGAACAGCATCAATTGATGGCTGGACTTCTCGGAGGCCTTCATCAGCAACTTCACTAGCACATACAAGAGGCCGAATAGGCCGCAGGAGTTGTCCGCTTGCAAGCAGATGGAAGACGAGACAGACCATGAGTATCTTACTCGGTGGAGCACATTGAGGAACACCTGTGAAGGTGTGAACGAAGCCCAAGCCATTACTTGGTTTGCGCAGGGTTGCAGACAGGGCAGCATGTTGTGGCAAAGGTTGCAGAGGGAGATGCCCAACACTCTTGCGGAGACCATCAAGATTGCGGATCAGTACGCACTCGGTGACCCAACACAGCCCTTGATGGACTCCGCAGAGCCGAGAGGAAACTTCAATGGCAACAAGCGCAATGAGTTCTGCAACAAGCGCAGGGGTGACCGGATAGATACTCGGTATGACCCTGAGGAGGTGAATGCAGTGGCTGTCGGAGCTGGGAGTAGCCAGAGGCAGAAACCTGCTGGAGCCCAGTACGGGCAGAACCAGAATCAGGGCCAAGGCAACAAGAAGCCATATCGTGCTCCTCAGCAGGGTAGCGGCAACCTGGATCCGGCTAAGAAGTTTGTCTTCACGACATGAGAGATGGCCCATGCAGTTTCCATACTCAGCATCCTTCGAGGCTTGCCAACCACACTACTCGGCAATGCGACTGGTGGGATTTGATCAGGAATGAAGGCTTGCCTCCTCCTCCTCCTCTGCCAGCTGCGAATGCCAATGTGCAGCCTGCTCGCGCACCCGCAGCTCGGCCTCCAGCATTCCCCGAGAAGAGAAAATGTGAACCAAGTGGCTTTAGGAGCCAACCGCTACTTCAACAATGAGGGCTACCGCAACAACAACAACAACAACCGCAACTGCAACGACAACAGAGGCAGCAACAACTACCAGGGCAACAACAATGGTAACAATGATGATGGAGGCCGCAACCAGTACCAAGAGCACCATGAGAGCTATATGATCTTCACTTCTGAGCTCGTCGACAAGCAATCTCAGCACAGGCATGCCATGGAGGTCAATGCTGTGATCCCTGCTGTCCCTCACTACCTGCACTGGTGCAACCAAGAGATCACATGGTCCAGAGCAGATCATCCCAAGGTGATGCCCAACCCGGGTAGCTACGCTTTGGTGCTAGATCCCACTTTCTTGGGTCCCGAGAAGAATGTGAGGTTCAGCAAGGTGCTGGTCGACAACGGCAGCAGCATCAACATCGTGTACAAGGACACGCTTGAGAAACTCGGTATTGCCGAGAACATGCTGCTACCTAGCAAGACCACATTCCACGGCATCGTGCCGGGAATCTCTTGTTCTCCAATGGGCAGAGTGTGGATAGACGTTCTATTCGGCACCAGGGAGAACTGCCGCACAGAGAGGCTGCAGTTCGAAGTGGTTGATCATCAAAGCCCTTATCACGCCCTACTCGGCAGGCCGGCTCTGAGCAAGTTCATGGCCTCTACTCATGCTGCGTACTTGAAGATGAAAATCCCTGGTCCCAATGGCGTGATCACTATCTCTGGTGATTACAAGAAGTCTATGGAGTGTGCCTCTGCTGGTTCTCAGTTGGCGGAGTCGATGGTGATTGCGGCCGAGAAAAAGAAGATGTACGAGGTGGTGGCTATGGCGCAAGCAGCGCAAGGTGGTGCGCCCGGGATGCCGAGTTCCCAGCACGGAACCGCGTTCCAGGCATCCCAGGAGACAAAGAAGGTCCAGGTTGACCCTGAGTTCCCCGACCGTGTAGCCATCATTGGCTCAGGGTTGGAGGAGAAATAGAAAAGCGCGCTCATCCACTTCCTCCGTGAGAATCGGGACGTGTTCGCCTGGTCCAATGAAGATTTGCCAGGTGTCCCGAGGGAGTTGGTTGAGCACTCGCTACATGTGCGTCCTGACGCCAAACTAGTGAAGCAGGCTATGCGCCGCTTCGGAGATGAGAGAAGGAAGCCTATCGGTGATCAGATCACCAAGCTGCTAATAAGCAATTTCATCATGGAGGTGCTGCATCCGGATTGGCTAGCCAACCCGGTCATGGTCGAGAAGAAGAAGGAGGATCCCAAGGCCGCTACCGCGTGGCGCATGTGCGTCGACTACACCGACCTGAACAAGGCCTGCCCCAAGGATCCTTTTCTGCTACCTTGCATCGATCAGGTGATCGATTCCACTTCTGGTTGTGAGCTCTTGTCTTTCATAGATGCCTACTCTGGTTTTCATCAGATAGCTCTCAACCCTGCTGATCAAATAAAAACTGCCTTCATTACCCCATACGGGGCTTATTGCTATCGTGTCATGTGCTTCGGGTTGCGGAATGCGGGTGCTACTTATCAGAGATGCATGCAGAAATGCTTGCATGATCAACTCGGCAAAAAATGTGCAGGTGTACGTAGATGGCATTGTCATCAAAACGAATAAAACACATACTCTGCTTGCCGATCTTGAGGAAACCTTTGCCAATTTGCGCAAATACAAGATGAAGCTAAACCCGAGTAAATGCACTTTTGGCGTTCCGGCTGGCAAGCTACTCGGCTTCTTGGTATCCAGTCGGGGCATTGAATCCAATCCTTCAAAGATAAAAGCTATTGAGAGCATGTCTTTGCCGAGATCCCTGAAGGATGTGCAAAAATTCACCGGTTGCTTGGCATCTCTGAGTCGCTTCTTGGGCAGAATGGGCGAGAAGGCCGTGCCTTTGTACCAATTGATGAAGAAAAGTGACAAGTTCGTTTGGACACCGCAAGCGGATGTGGCGTTCAATGAGCTGAAGGTAATGTTGGGTAGCGCTCCCATCTTGGCTAGTCCGCTGCCCAAAGAGCCAATGCTGCTGTACATTGCTGCTACCAACCGGGTAGTCAGCGTGGTGATTGTGGTGGAACGAGAATAGGAAGGCAAAAGTGTGCAGCGGCCGGTGTATTATCTCAGTGAGGTGCTATCTAGCTCCAAACATAACTACCCCCACTACCAGAAGATGACTTATGGCGTGTACCTGGGCGCCAAGAAGCTGAAGCACTACTTCGAGGAGCATCATATCACTATGGTGAGCTCTGCTCCCATCTCGGATATCATGGGCAACAAGGAAGCGAGTGGCAGAGTAGCCAAGTGGGCAATATAGCTGGCCGCGTACGCTCCCGCGTATGCGAGAAGAGAAGCCATCAAATCTCAGATCCTGGCGGAATTTCTTGTGGATTGGGCTGAGGTGCAATACGAGCCTCCTGCTCCAGTTTCCAACTACTGGAAGATGCACTTCGACGGCTCCAAGGTGAAGGAAGGGCTTGGTGCTGGCGTAGTGCTTACGTCACCAAAGCGAGATCAACTCAAGTACGTGCTGCAGATTCATTTCAAGGCGTCCAACAATGTTGCAGAGTACGAGGCCGTGGTACATGGCCTGAAGGTAGCGAAGGAGGTTGGTGTGCAGCGCATCATATGCTATGGCGACTCGGATTTGGTGGTGCAGCAAGTTTCTGGTACTTGGGATGCTCTGGATGCCAACATGGCGTCATACCGCTTCCTGGTGCAAACTATGACTGGATTCTTTGAAGGTTGCGAGTTCCAACACATCCACCGAGCAGAGAATGAAGCAGCTGATGAGTTGTCCAAGTTGGGGTCTTCTCGGCAATACATCCCGGCTGGGATTGCCTTGGAGCATTTGAGAAAGCCATCCATCAAGCCGTCCCCCAACTCGGAGTCCATATTTGTTCCTTCTCTACCAAATGAAGAAGCTGTTCCAATGGAGATTGACTGGGAGAATGCAACAGAGAACCCGGGGACTGCAGTCTCCATCCCGGGGACTGGCGCCTGCAACCCGGGGACTGCCCCTCTCTAGTCGGGGACTGTCCTTCCCTGCTCGGGGACTGTCCTTCCCTACTCGGGGATTGCCCCTCTCAACCCGGGGACTGTCGCATTCATTGAGGAAGTCCTTGCCAATCGCTCAGGGCTTCAAAGAAGTGCTCCCAACTCTAAAGAGCAGACAGTGGTGCCTGTTCCAATGGAAGTGGACGAACCAGTGTTTCCCGCGCGGGAGACACCGAGTTGGGCTATGCCCATATTATCCTTTCTAAAGGACGGCACCCTGCCAGAAGATGAAGTTACTGCGAGGCAGATTCAGAGAAGATCCAAGGGTTACACAATATTCAGAGAAGTGTTGCACAAAAGAAGTGCCACTGGCGTACTGCAACGCTGTGTGGAGCCGGAAGAAGGAGAAGAGATTCTGGTGGAAATACATCAAGGAGAATGCGGGCATCACGCCTCTTCTCGAGCTTTGGTCAAGAAGGCTTTTCGGCATGGTTTCTTTTGGCTCACGGCCTTGAAGCAAGCAGAAGATATTGTGAGGAAGTGCAATGGCTGCCAGAGATTTGCAAGTAAGATCCACTTGCCTGCTTCCGAGTTGAAAACCATTCCCATTACTTGGCCATTTGCTGTTTGGTGCTTGGATATGGTTGGTCCCTTCAAGCCGGCCAGAGGCAACATGACTCCCATCTTGGTCATGGTTGATAAGTTCACCAAGTGGATAAAAGTGAAGCCTATTCGGAAGTGTGATGGAGCCACAACTGTGAGTTTCCTGAAGGATGTGATCCTGAGATACGGTTATCCGCACAACATCATCACGGATAACGACACGAATTTTGCTGAGGGTGCCATTGTGCGGTTCTGCAGAGATAAGCATATCCGGCTAGATGTCGCTTCCGTGGCGCATCCCGCCTCCAATGGGCAAGTTGAAAGAGCAAATGGCATGGTACTGGCAGGCATAAAGCCAAGGCTGATTGATCCACTGCTGAAAACACCTGGGTGTTGGCTAGACGACTTGCCAGCGGTGTTGTGGAGTCTAAGGACTACCCCTAACCGGTCAACCGGCTACACGCCATTCTTCTTGGTATACGGGGCTGAGGCCGCGTTGCCAATAGACCTAGAGCATGACTCCCCCCGAGTAACCCTATACACTGAGGCGGAGGCGAGAGAAGCTCGAGAAGATGACGTTGACCTGCTAGAAGAAGCAAGAGAGCTTACTCTGTCACGTTCAGCTGTTTACCAGCAAAACTTGAGGCGTTATCATAGCCGGAAAGTGAGCCCAAGGGTTTTCCGAGAAGGAGACATGGTCCTTAGGCTCGTGCAACGCACAGCCGGGATGCACAAGCTATCCCCTCCGTGGGAAGGACCTTTCATTGTGAGCAAGGCTCTGCACAATGATGCTTATTACCTTGTAGACGTACGGCCATCACAGAAGAACAGGGCGGATAAAGCTGGAGAGGAATCTAAGCGCCCCTGGAATGTAGCTCTACTCCGTCGCTTTCATTCATAAGCAAAAGTGTGTATGTATTCTCTTATCCGAGTTAAACTCCTACTCTGCACTCTGAAATTGAACTCGGGGACTGCCCTCATCCAAAATTGCTCCATGTGTTTCTACTCGGCTTTACTTTTGTCTACCCGGTTGCTCTACTTAAGATTTCATGAGTACATTTAGTATTGTGTTTAAACCTATGTGCCAACTCTTCGACTCTGCTGTTGTCCGAAACCCGGCTTCATGGCAAGCAAGAGAACAAGCTAAAGGTCAATGAGCACAAGAAAAATTACTAAGGAAAAGAAGAGTGAAGGAACTGAGTAGAGTGTCCTTTACTATTCTTTTTTGTTAACTTTTTCTCGGCTAAGTGGTGGGTAGCGTTACTATGACTGTTTCTAAGTGGCTAAGTATTTGAAACTCCAACTTTGAACTCTTGTGACTCGAATACCAAAAAAGCAACAAGTTGCAGGTAAGAGATGAGATAAAAAGGAAGAGTGAATGAGAAATGCAACTCGGGGACTTGCATGATAACGCAACCTGGCATCGAGCCAAGACTGCTCAAAATACTAAGTTTAAAACATCAAATGAGAATAAAAACTGAGTAGCAACGGAAAGGATAATTGTTTCGATACATTTGCACCCGACATCCCGGGGATCTGATAAGAGTTTTCGAGCATAAGTGTTGCAGGAGATAATCAAGTGGAGGTAGCAGTGTTTTCTGTGTTGGCCTTGGCAGCATCGGCTTCAGTGTTGGCCTTGTCAGCATCGGCTTCGGTGTTGGCAGCATCCGCTTCAGTATGGGTGGCAGCTTGATCAGAAGTAGCGGTGGCCACCGAGACGGGATCCGTAGCCGAAGTGGAGGCGGTAGACTGGGTGCGGAGTAGCGCCATGTCGTCGAGGGCAGCGCCAGATGAAGAGCCAAACTCGAGAGCCGCAGTGTCGATCACCATCTTCTGGCTTTCGGTCTCCTCGTCGCTACCCGCGCTGGCCTTGCCCTTCCCCTTCTCGGCGCCAGTATTCTCGAAGCAGTCCAAGTCCTCAGACTCGGTGGCCTTGTCGTCGTCCTCATCCTCCTCTTCATCCTCGCCTTCCGCGTCAGTGTCGGGCTCGGTGAGGCCATCGATGAAGCGCGCGGTATCCGCGTAGGAGGCGATCTCGTACGCGACTGCCTGGCGGCGAGTCACGCAGTCGGGATCCTTCTCCCACTTGGAGTCCCGACGCATCTCGAGGATGGTATTGAGATTGAGATTCTCATACCAGCTGCAAATGAAGAGTAGGAGCATGTCGGCGCCTGCCCGAGCTCCAGATGCTCTCCATTTCTTCAGTTCGGCTTTGACGCCGTCTAGCTTCTCGGCGAGTGCGCGAATGGTCGGGGGCAAGGGATCTTGGGGCCAGAACAAAGCATGGAGCTTGAAGGCCGTAGACGTCAAGTCAGTGCCCAAGCCCTTAAGGCGCTGAAGTTGCCCCTGCATGTTCGTGAAGCTATCTTCAATTGAAGCCTTGGTGTCCATGGGCAGTCCCTTCTCTACTCGAACTTCTTAGGCCTTTGACAGGGCAGGTTTGCAAGCCGAGCAGAGGTCGGGGAAGATTTATGAAAATGCTATCAGAAAATATTAGAAAACAAAGCAGGCAAGAGATGCAAATCGATCAACGGAGAAAAAGAAGGAAACAGACAGGCACAGAGAAGCGAGAACTTACTGTTCAGGTCGCAGAGTAGCGATTGCAGCTTCCTGTTCCATGCCTCTTCATCAGCAACATGTCGTTCTTCCACCTTCCGGAATTGGGCCAGTTGGAGCATGAGATCCGAGTTGCTCTTCTTCAGCACATCGTTCTCCAACTCGAGGGCCTTTTCCTTAGCTTTGGCTGCTGCTTCCATCTTGTCCTTCTCAGCGGCTATATCTATGGCGTCCTGCAGGGCAGCCCTCAATTGGACCTGCAGCGGCTCCAGCTCGGTGACGTGCTTGCTCTTGAGCTCAACTTCTTGGCTATCCAGTTGCTGCTTCACCTCAGCAGGTTTCAAGCAGTCGAGGTGCTCTTCACGGAACTTCTTGTGATCTTCTGCGGAGAGAAGAGCACGGTCAGCCGAGTAGCAAAGGAGAAGAAAGAAAACCAATAAAACAGACGGCAACTCACCCTCCAACTTCTGAATGGTGGACTCGGCGTTGGCAACAAAGACATGGCAGTGCTTGTGCTCCTATGCCATTGCCTCAAACTTGCCTGTAGAGTAGAAACAGTTAGAGAAAAAAGCAAAAGCGGGCGTAAACACAAAACGCATGAACCAAATAGCTAGAAGCTTACTCTCGAGCTCGGAAAGTTGAAGGGTACGAGCCAGGGCCTCCTTCTCCGTCACAGCATCACTTTTGTGTTCCGCTTCGTAGGCCTCAAGGCGTCTTTTCACGATGCTATGATTCCAGAGCAGATGCCGGTAAAGGATCGTTCTCTTCAAGAGGCTATTCTGAGAAGCAGAAAGAAAAGGAGTTAGACAAAATTTTGAAGATTCGACCCAAAAAGACGGCAACTCGACTGAGTACTCGTCTACTCGGCCCGAATCTCGGGGACTGGGTAATGGATAAGGAGAAGAAGAAGAATAGAAAAGAAAAAGAGCGCAACTCGGAACATGCAAACATAACTTACAGCATAGGTTTGCTCGAGGTCCTCTGTAGCCTTGCGGTGGACGAACAGCTTCGCGGCCAGCGTGCTAGTGCTGGACGAGATGGTTATGGGATTGTAGCCCATGTCCGCCTTGTTCCAGTCGGTACGCCAATGGTCCAGCTGGCCCAAGGCCAGGCCATGCTAGGTCTTGTTGCCAAGGACATCGCTGTTCCACTCAGCTTCAATGAAGCCTACTCGGTCGATCATCTGCTCGAGCCCCTGGGACACCACCTCTGTCTCCTGGATCTCGTGTGAGAAGATCGAATGGGCTTTGTCCTTTGCCGGCAGCTTGGAATCCACAGCCTTGGCCTGTTTGCCTTTCGTAAGAGCGAGCTGTTTCTCGGTCTTGTTCAGACTGATGCCATACTGTTTGCTCATCTGCACCATGTAGGGCGGGTAGCAAGGCGGATCTTGAACGCTTGATCCCGCGGCTGCGCCCGCAGAGCTGCCAGAAGCGCCGATGGTGAGCTGCCCACTCTTCGCGGCAGGCTTTGCAGTTGGTTTAGGTGGCGGCATCGCGGCAAAATCTTGTGCAGCACCGCGCGAGGGATTCCTGCGGATGGCGGCATCAGGCTGGGCAGCTTGCTTCTCGGCAGTTTTCTTCTCGACAGCTTTCTTCTCGGTAGCCTTCTTCTCGGCTGCATCCTTCTTGCCGGCAGCATCGGAAGCAGCTTTATTTGTGTTCTGCTTGGCTGGAGGGCTTGCCGCGGTCTTGGTCTTCTCTGCGGGGGATCTTGGTGCGGTAGGTGGAGCAGCCTGCTGGGTAGGCGCCACCAAGGGCTGGCTACCCGGCGCAGCGTCCGGCTGCGCGTGGCTCTGGGAGTCCTGCTCCACTTCAGTTGTCTCAACCCGCTGCTCGGCAGCGGGATCTGGTTGTACGTCTTCTTGTTCGTCTACCCGCGGCTGGGCCGCGGGGTCATCTCGGTCAGCAGCATCAGTGTCCTGCTGCTCCTGGATCTCTTCCTGCCGCTCAAGAGCGGCATGATCCTGGTGCTCGGCGTCTTGTTCTGCGTTCTCCCCAGCTGATGCAGCAGGGAGAGAAAGGGGTCTCTCATCGTGAGCAGCATCCTGCGCTTGTTGTTCCGCGCGGGCCTGCTGCTCCTGCTCGGTGTCTTGGGCACCAATGTCCATGTCCTGGACGTTGGTGTCGTCTTCGTCTTCTTCCTTCACGGGAGAGGGCGCACGCGCCCTATCCCGTGCTGCGATCTCGTCCTCATCAGAAAGATCGATGAGCTCCTCGAGATTGATGGGGGCCTTCCTCTTGGTGGTGGTGGAACCAGTAGCGGCATCAGCATCCAAGGGAGCGCTGAAGAGAAAAAGGGGTTCAGGAAAAGAACAGAGAAAGAAACAACCGAGAATCAGCAGCAGAATGTAACTTAGAAGAAGACCACTTACCCGGCTTGAGAAGGGGGTAGCCGTCTCCCGGAGACCTGCTTGGTCTTCTTATCGCCCTTCTTGGCCTTCTTGGCGGTGGGCTCTTGGGCACAGCTACCCGCCCTCTTCCGAGTGGTGGGAGCAGCAACCACAAGCGGATCGACATCGAGGACGTCCTCGTCCTCTTCGTCAACATCAGCATCATCTGCAGAGTAGAGGAGAAGAAAAAGGTTGAGAAGCAGAAAGAAAAGTTAGGTTGCGCTACTCGCAACTAGAAAGGTGAGCTCGGTCACCTTCTTCGTCGTCTTCGAACCAATCCCGAATGGACGCGTCGACATAATGCTTACCCTGCTGCTCGGCGTGAGGGATACAGAGGGTATCCGCAGTGTCGTAGGAGACCTCGTCGTCCTCCTTTCGATCCTCGTTCCAGTTGGCCTCGAAGCGCTCCTCGCTCTCAGTGAGCTGGCGAGCAAGGAGTTGGAAATATAAGCAAGCAACATAGATCAGCTGAACAGTATAAGGCATTCTACCCGGCGTGGCGTGCAAACACAAAGCACATGATGCATAACAGATATTAGCGAGTGCCCTACTCGACGTGGTGTGCAAACACAAAGCACATGAAGCCTAACAGATACTAGCAAGTGCCCTACTCGGCGTGACGTGCAAACACAAAGCACATGAAGCTCAAGGGATACTATTAAGTGTTCTACTCGGCACAGAGTGAGAATACTAAGCATTCCAAGCTAGAAGGCTATCTACTCGGTATCACTATGCAGGAAACGAGATGTGAAGTACTAACCCGCTTAATTGGCTTCGTGCGGCTGTACGGCACGAAGCCGTAATGCCAGTTTTCATTGAGGCCGGTGCTCATGATGGAGGGCGCGCGCCCAGACGGCCACATCCGCGTTGCTGAGCTCGAACGTGGTCGTCCGGGTGCAATCTCTATTGCCGCCCATGTAGCACATGAGGTGTGCACGGCGCTGCAGCGGGAGCACTCGCCTGGAAATCCAGCAGGCGATGGGGTCTTCGTTCTTGAGCCCCAATTCCTTCAGCTGGGCGAGGCGTTGGTTGACCTGCTTGATGTCACCTTTTAGCGGAGGCTTGTACCCCCAATTCTGCCCGGTAGGAGCCGTGTTGGTCCACCTGGGGAGATTGATCTGGTCCACGGGGGGCACTCCTTCCTTGACAGAGATGTTCTTCACGTAGAAGAAGGATCTCTGCCATTTGCGCACGGAGTCGAGGCCCTTGATGCGCGGATGGTTGGTCCCGCTGCGCTGCACCATCATAGCGCTGCCGGTCTCGGTCATGCCACGGCCGCTCTCCGTGCTACCCGGCTTGGGCACGCTCTGCTTCCTGAAGAAGAAGTAACGTGCCCAGGTCATCGGCGTGGGGCGCACGCCCAAGAACGCCTCGCACACCACGGCGTGGTATGCGAGCATCACCATGGCGTTCGGTGGCAGGTGGTGCGGCTGGATCCCGAAATGGTTGAGGAAGGAGCGGAACAAATCCGACACGGGTATCCCGAATCCTCGCGCGAAGTGCGCGAGGAACACCACGTGCTCACCCGCCTCCGGGGTGGGGACGAGCTCGCCGTCGGGATGCCGGCAGCGGACGCCGGGAGGAACGCGCCTGGTGTTCACCAGCCACTGGCAATCGTCTGCCGTGACTTCGGATCCAACCCATCCGGCGCGGGCGTCATCGTCGCGAGCCATCGAGAAGGAGAGGAAATTTGATGGAGATTTGGTGGGAATTGGTGGAAAAAGCTAGCCTTTCGGCGTCGCGAGAGCTCGGCGGCGCAGTGAGATGCACGGCGGCGAAGAGCTCGGTGGCGGCGGAGATGTGAAGGGGCAGGGAGAGAATGAAGGCAGGAAGAGGAGAAAGGAGTTACCGAGGGGGTATTTATACCTCCCCTCGGGTTGCCGTTACAGTCGAGGTTAGTGGGATCAGTCGTGGCGAAAATCGTGCGACGTGGGGTGTGTGGGCCGGTTAGAAACGCACACAGCGCAGGATGCGCGCGTAACGGCCGCAATTGATCCCACGACGCGATCGTGGGTAATTACTACACTTGATGGGACCTAACGGGCCAGTGGGCCCAGGCCGCGGAAAGTGGGGGCGTGGCCTGTCAGATCCCGGGCACCGAGGCGTCGGGGGTGTGACAGCGTGACACGTGTCCAGTTGCAGTGCGGAAAGGCGGATTTTGCTCTGCCACGCAGAGATTCTGATTGGAAATTTCGCTAAGTCTTTTTACTCGGTGACAGAAAAGAAAGGTGGTTCTATTTGGGAGAGACAAAGCTCAAAACAAGATTGAAGGCTACTCGGAGGTTCTACTCGGCCTCCTAAGGCTCAAAGGCAGGATTGGTTCTTAAGCTGGAAGAGCCCAGTGAACAAGTTCGCATGACTCTACCAGCTTCGGGGACTAATGTCGGAGGGTTACCCCCGAGTAGGGTAAAAGCCAGTGCTAAGGGCAAGGTCAGAAGAGATGTTCGGCAGAGTAGCTGACTACCCGGTACTCGCTACCCGGTCGACTGCTATTCGGTCGTACATGTTGATGGCCAGAAGAAAGAATCACGGAAGTTATTATCCTCCGAGTAGAAGAAATGGCCCGAGTAGAAATGGCGGTTTCCTACTCGGGCCAGAAGTCAAAGGAGCCGTTCTGACACAGGATCCCGCGTATCCTGGGTCCGTACTGAGGCACTGTTCACCTGCAGAGCGCGTGCCTGTCCGCGTCAGGGTGTCAGCAGACCGTCGCAGGATAAGGGGGGCCTACTCTGTGTTCACAGCAGTGATAACATATCAACTTCTTGGTTTTGCACAACGACTTTCTACACAAGACAAACTAGGAAGCCAAAGCTGTCAGCGGGAAGCCGGAAGTACGCAGTGTGCACACTATGTCGACATCTGTTTGTACTTTTCCCTGTTGGCTGTATTCGGCTGGGCACCAGTATATAAGGTGCCCTGCCCCCTCCTGCGCGAGGTATCGAAAAACCGGTTCATATTCTTGACCTAGAACTCCACAGAGAAGAGAGTGGCTACCCGGCCATAGGCCAAACTTGTACTATGGTTACTCGGTGAGATACAAATATACAGAGAAAAAGGCAGGAGTAGGGGTTTTACCTCCACACGAGGGCACTGAACCTGGGTAGATCTTGTTGTTTGAAGTGTTAGTTTCATACCTCACGCGGCTACTCGTTGTGTGATCCCTCCCCGAGCGCCGTCAGCGTCCATCGTCCCCACATCTTTAGCCATCCCATGGCATCTGCCGTGACACCACCACGACAAGTGCTTACTAGCTGTAATAATCTGAGAACCCTTTTTTCTCATTGTAAATTCAGAATGTAAACTCAGAAAAGTTTATTGCAGTGTCAAAAACTTCATAAGTGTCAGAAGATGCAAATTCAGAAAAGTGGGTGTAGGTGATGTTGTGTTAAGAATATAAAAAATATATTTGCAGTTGGTGTGATTTTTCAGATTATCTGAAACTTGCAATAGTTATTTGAGAACAAAAAGGATTGAAACTTACCATAGTTAATAGGGTGAACTAGAAAATGAGGTTGACAACAAAAAATAAATGTAAAAAGGTGAGAGGATGTACTTACCAGTTCTTTATGATCTAGCCTGTTCGATTCACTAAACGTAAAAAACTTCTTAACTTCTTTCATGTTGAAGCAGCAATCGATCAAGTACTTCTGTATTTTGTAGCAAGGGGCAGGAACAAAAAAAAAGGTCATGAGTGTAGTGGCGTAAGTCAAAACCCCTAGGACAGCAAACAATGTAGAGAAATACCATAATGCACTTACAAATATGTGTAGTGGCATGATGAGCCTTTGGGGTTTTTATTTTCTGCATTTATCACATGAATACCGATCTCACAGACGGTATTTAGCAGCTTTTTCCCAGGAGAAACTGAGTCTGCTAGGTCTGCAAGGACAATGTAGAAACTTCCAACATCGATGACCGGCTCATCATTAGATTCTGACCTTGTTTTTCTACCATGATTGCAGACCATATCGTATAGCTCATTGATAGTCTTTGAAACAGTGAGGGATTTCTTGCTCTCGTAATAAGTGTACGGTGATCTTTGAAACTTTGCATTTCTGATAACCCTTTTCTGGTATTTATTATCAACAGGAGTGGTTCTCTTGCCTGATGGATCTGTACTGCATTTACCTTCTTTACTTACTTCAACTTCTTGCCCATGGTTGTCAGCAGCGTTTACTTGCTCTTCAACATCACTCTAAGTAAGAGGTCGTGTGGTGCCATCACTCATGACAATCATGGGACCTGTTTGTGTTTCGAAGCCAAGATCAAACGATGGTGCATCAGGTGCACGAGCTAGACGTTCTTGCGTTGTCTCAACATCACTGCCATCAAATATGAGCTTCCTGTTCATTGAATCGATTTCCGCTGATGCAGGGGCAGTTGGGTAGTTGTTTTTTGTGCTGAACTTTTCATTGCAACCTTTGTTTCTACTGTAGACGGTGAAGGGTTACCTCTTTTGGCATCTTGCGCAAGCTTTCCTGACATTGACCATGTCTGCCTCATAGGAGAATCGGCTACTGACTTCTGAGCCAACTGTATTGCTTCCTTCCGTGGGTCTGAGTTTGTACTTTTTCTTGGTCAACAACACTTGATGTTTCCCTCATTGTTGGTTGAAAGCCTGTTATCATGTCAGCTGCAATTCTGTCCAACTCTTCTCTTGGGCAATCACTGACTTAACTTTGTAATCCTAGTACTGATGGCTCATCCATTTGATTTGCAACCTTGGTAACAATATCATTGAATGGCACTCTTGTTGGCCTAGCCATGTCTATGTCAAGAATCTCTGGTGGTTCTAGCTTAGAAAAATCTCCATGTGTGTTTGCCTTCTGAGGAGTTTTTGCACGCACGAGATTGAGCATGTTTGTGAGCAAATCTTCATTCTTTGTTAGTATGCACTTCTCCTCTCCCAAACTGACATTCACCCGGTCTGTCTCAACTGTTCCTAACTGGATGTTGTCTTCTCTCCCCTGGAAATAACTTGGATTTGTTGCAAGATTTACGGTGTTGTGCCCTTGCCCTTGCGGAAACTCGTTTGTGCATTGCTGCTCCATGTTAGCATCCCCAGTTTTCTCTGCACCTTGCATGTATGCACCTGACACGCCATCAGTGACTGGCTTGATGGTGGTTGTTTGGTCTGCATTGTTGTTTATCACCTTGTCATCCTGAAAAGAACAACCCATTGAACGGTTCGCTTCATGAGCTTTTACATTTACATTATCTGTTGCGGCAGTCTTAGTTGCTGCTGTTGGAGCAAGTTGATGATCATCCTTGTCAGTTGTAATGATCTTGTCTTCAGAAACTTGATAGTTGCTATTGGTTTAAGGCAGAACCGTTTCATGGAGAGTTTTGGTGCGACGTACAAACATGTATTCATTCTGTGAGTTCAAGGTTGCCTCATCGACCAAAGATACACTTGATTGCGTTGGGTTTGCATCTTCTTCTTTGCAAATGTAATCTTCATCAGAAGCTTCCAAATCTTGAAACTCATTAACGCATTATGTAGCTTCTTCATTTTTCTTCTTCTTGCAACGTCCTTTGGAAGAATGTTTCTTCTCCTTTCTTTTCCTCTTCTTCTCTTTTTTCATGTAAGACAATTTTCTAATGAGTGATTGCAAACCTTCTTCAAAACCATGGCAGGCTTCACTAATAGCTTATCTGTAAGTGACTAAGTCCGGTAACACGGAAGGCAAAACAATGTTATTTTAATATTTGTTTAAGGGTGGTACACACGTAAAAAATAAAATCTAGGCGACCAACTAAAGCAAAGTGTTCGTATAAAAAGAGAGAAACAAAAATCTTCATACAGACCTGCGGAGATCTATCGGCCGACACATTCATGCACATGAAACGGTTTAGGACTTGTGGATCCGAAAATAGAATTGATGTGCCAAGTTCATCTTTGCCATCTGCTTGAGTTTCCACTTCTATATGTTCATCTGTTTCTGTTGGTATCGCTTGGATGTGAAAATGATCGGGATAAATTGCATCCTCTCCCTCCTCTGATCTGAACTCATCGTGATTGCTTGTTTCTTTGTTAGCCTCATCTATTGAACATCTGAATTCTGCTTTGAGCCGTGTAAGGTAACAAAAACAACAAATGAGAGTAAAAACAAAAAGAATGTAAAAAATGGTCCACTGTCTACACATTGGTAGTAATTCTAACAAGATTACACATGCATGAAAGAATAAAACGATCTGCTGAGTACAACAATGTAAAAACAACAAGAAATAGGTGAAGAAATCAGAAGAATTTAAAACAATCTAAATCGTAAGGTACTAAGCACGAAACAAAGAACAATAGTTATATTTTTAAATAAAAACATACATGAGAAAAAACAGAGAAAACCCTTACTCGGGTAATATTTTTCTGAAAACATTACATTTTGTAAAAAATTAAAAGAATAAAAAACTGCCTAAAAGTAGTGGAAGGGCGGTAAAATACCGGTGCTAGCACAAAAGAACCACTGCTCGTCTTATCTTGGCTGATTGCTTTTCTAACCATTTCATTTGTCCACACACTTACTCGAGTGCCTTCATCGCTGATATACATATCTTTGAGCTCTAAAGAATCAACATATTTGACCTGTGATTTGTGGAAAACAGTGAGAGAAAAAACCATCATGTCGGAAAAAAAATCATGTCTAACACCAATGCAAAAGACTATTAGATTTGTCAAAAATGAAACAAAAAGACGAGATGTTATACCATTAAAAAAATCATACATCAATTATGTATGACTTTTTCAGTTTTTGCTTTGGCGGCTTTCCTGATCATTGAGATCACGAACTTGCACATGTTCAGACGGTGAGCTTGGCTAATGTTCACCATAGATGGGTACAGCCTAGGGCTCACGTGTGTGCTAGTGTTTGGAGCCAACACAGAACACATTGCATATGTCAGGAATAGCCTCAGATAGTTGCTATCAGCATTCTGGAAACCAACAAGCTTCTTCCCTAATGAGACAACTGACGGTTGCTTCTTTCTTCCATTACCCAATTTCTCATTCATGAAGGATATGGCATCTGCGTCAAGCTCGTATCGGACCTCCAAATCACCCCTTGCAACACCAAGGACATTATACACTGAATACTCTGTAACTGGAATTTTGCCACGCCCTGGGAAAACCAAATCGCAAGTGGCCGGGTTGAAGCATTCCATTAGATACTTGCATAGGCCAGGTACCAATTTGGAGCACTTGATACTAACAAGCCCCCCATAGTTATCATTCCTTATCAATTGCACTTGATCTGCTGTCATTCTTGGATACAGTCTAATAAGCTTCATTGGAGATGCGCGCTGGCATTTCTTACTTGTATTACCCTGAGACCAAGAATTGCATCATGTAAGTAAAAGTAATAAATACAATGCTTGAAAAGAAACATTCATGCACAAATTTACAAGCACAACAAAAAAATTACATGCCAAAAACTAGTTTTACGTGGGATTCAATCAACTTACATTTGGGGCAATTGTCTGCGGGATCTAGACACATGGCTCGTTACATTGAATTGGCGACTTTCTGTTCTTGAGAGTAAGCTTTCTTCGCAACAAACTATATTTCGATTGTTTTCTAGATGAATTTTTCTTCCTGCTGCGTTGCTTGACCATACTAACACTGCAAACAAAAGTTGCTGCCAAAATCAGAGCTCACAATTGTCAAGAAAAATTCGACAAATAGTAACATATACATCGAAGTGACTATTGACAGAGTTGTGGAAAAAATGACACTATGTTACATATAGAAGTGATTACTGACAGAGTTGTGCCCACTGACAAAATAACGCACCTACTAAACTACATTACAATTTGCAAAAATCTGATAATGTACAAAAAACTGACAAACAAGAAATTGATATCTATGCGGAAACACTCTCTGACGTAAAATCAAGTTTACACTCTGCTAGTGCAAAAAACTTGAGTATGATTGGAGACAAAAATTCGACTAACAAAATGTAAACACAAAAACAAAAGTGCACCATGGGCATTTTACACTATTGACACTACTGACAGAAGTTACAATGCTTGTGTTAATGCATAACAGGCATTTTACAAAACAAAATGTTGGTGTCAAGACTGACACAAAACTTTACAATGCATCATAAATTACCTCGGTGAAAAAATTACATTACTACAGAAATTTACATTACTAAAAAATTGATATCTATGGGGAAACAACTTCTGAATTAGAACAAAAATTACATTTAATTTTGGTAAATGTAAAAACACAAAAAATTCGACTGTAACATCATGGGAACGAATTGATGGTTTGTCAATACCATACTTTACATTACAGTGCGTCCATGGAAAACAAATTTGTGGTCTGTCTGGACCATAATTTACATTTTAAAATAGAAATTACAACTAAAAAATGAAGTCTAAAAAGGAAGAGCATCGAAATCCTGTTTTCCTCACAGAGATTAAAAAAAGGCAAAATCCACAAACTCTTCTATGTTTTCATCATAACATTCAGCTTTATATTCAATTTACAAACAAAAAGTTGGACTGTAAGCCAAAAAACAAAATCCCAAAAATGTACATCTGATCTTCAGAAAACACCCATGTAATAGGGACATTGAGTGAGTCTCCTTGCTCGAACAAAAGGCACCGGACACGCACAAAAAGGACAGGTTCTACTCTACGATTTCAACAACAAAAGACAAGACTAAACAATCTCCATTACATCACGTGAACCAGTACAACTGCAGCTTCGAAGTCAACTGAGAAAGGCTAGATATCAAGATTAGATTTGACCACAACAAGTAGTGCAAACAACCTACGCGCGTTGAGTTTACCTCGATCTGTAGTATTAGACCACCTCGTCGGCGGTAGCAGCTCGAGATCTCGAGATGAATTCCACTACCGGTCGCCGTCGGGCAGCATAGCAGCAAGCAGAGAGAGAGAGGACCAACCCCCACCCATTCGCCCTTCGCCAAGCGCCAACACTCCTCTCTCCCAGACGCGTACGGTTGCTCGATGGAGGCGATCGCCGGAGAAACAGAGGAGTAATCGACGGGGAAAAAACAGAGGGGAGAAGAGGATAAGGCAGCAGCCCGTGAACGGCTCTCCCTCTCTCAATCTTTGTCCGTACCGCGGTGCAACGCCCGAAATGTTTGAACGTGTCGCCGTCTCGCGATTCGTGACCCGTCACGTGGACCCGCGAGAGAAATCGGGGCGCGTTGCTTTCGTCCGTCGGATGAGAGATCGACGACGCGCGCGCGCGTGAGCTCGCGTTCCGACCGAACGAGGTCGTTCAATAAGTAGAAATTGCGATTATACACACATGTACATACGCTGCAGATCTATACCTAATCTATACCTAATAATAAAGGCGTTAAGTCTTCCTTGGTTCGGTTTGGTTTGGTAGGTCATTGAAACTGCCCCTAAAGTTAGACACAAATTACCCACCCTGCCACCGGTAAGTAAAAAAAAACATTTCGAGGTCTTCCGTACGTTCTCGTGTGTCAGTTTGGTCCCAATAGCTCCGTTCTTTTTGTATCAGGATCGGACACCGGAGAAATCTGCATGCTGATTCTATGTGGAGCCATGCACCTTGGCCCGGCCCAGCAAATAGCATATGAAGGAAAAGAATTTGTACTGATCACGTACAAGAAAAGGTACCAGCGTAACCCAAATCGGGCCTAGGCTTTTCAGACTCCTATTGGAAGACTAATCCGATAATAACTATGCTTCACCACGCAACCATGGTGCGCTGGTATAAAATCTCTATAGGAGGTCGAACCAAGCACGGACTCTCCCGATCGTTGGGTGAGTTGCAATAGCCTTGTCCGTTGTCCAGGACTGGACTCCCTTGTGCCTGAATTCTAGCTTAGGCAAGAGGAAAAGGAGACAGCAGACAACCTCAACGATTCTCCCAGTAGCATGATTGCCAAAAAGTTCCAAGCGGCAACGCCCCATGGCCGTTACGGCGAAGCTTTTCAAGGTGCTATCCTGCAGCAGACCTACATGAAGCTGCAGCACGTCCAGTGTTTTGCGGCATGAATTGACGGCGATGTGGCAAGCGTCCAAAGCATAGTAAACAACAACTGTGCGGACAACCCGTGGCTCAACTGTGGGCAGCCGCAGGGCTTCGTCGTTGCGCTTGCAGCGTCCGCAGTTGTCCCCGCGTTCTACGTCGTGCTTCTCGTTCTCTCGGTCATGGGCGTCCGGGATCAGGTCAAGGAGACGGTTTTCCTCGCTGCATTATGTGACGCCTCCATCCTCCTTGCGCGCGCGACTGCCTTCATCTTCCTTGCGAGCACGGTACGACCGCTCGGCCTCCCCTACTCGCCTCTGGACTTCAAACCTCCTCTTCCCTTAATATCCCCAAACACATCTATGAAATTTCCAGCAGGACGTGCAACATATCATCCCCGCGTCGACTACCCTCTGCCACCTTTCACGCTGGCTACCACTCCGGGGATCTGCACCTGCCCACCAGGAATAGGAGACCAGCACGCCGCCCTCTAGGGAGTTCCGAGATGACGCCCCTCAGTATCAAAAGAATTCCGATGGACTGTTCAGTCTACTTTGTAGCGCAGTTTAGTTATTGGCTCTTGAAAGTGTTTGCAGAGCGTTTACTTCTAGAAAAACAGAATTATGCTCCGACCATTGAACCATGGCTGCCGAGACGACCAGGCATAACGGGTGCCTTCTTCGCTTTCACGTGCATCCTTGTGAGTCCTGCGTCGTAATGATTAGCCGGATAGCCCCATGAGGTGACATTATGTGAAAGCTAGGAGCTAACTAGCTTGCGAGTAATGAATAAAGCCAGATGCTGAGCAATGGATAAAGGCAGCTCTACGATCTTATTTAGGAATTCATGTACTGTTTGTGCTAACTAGGTTTGATTTATGTACGTGCCAAGATAGCCAAACTTTTGATTATTACTAGCAAACATGCCCGTGCGTTGCAACGGGAGATATATAAATCTACTTATTTAGCTTCTTACCGGGCGTGGTACTTATTTACCTTCTTACCGAGCATGGTAGAACTGGTGATGTCCACCAACACCAGAAGAGTGAGAGTTGTTCTTCACACCGTGGCCGGCAGCATCCTCTATCTCACGGTTATTGAAGCAGACATTAATCCCTTGTGGTGGTGCAGCTTCTGCTGTGATCCTTGGGTAATGAAATAACTTGTAGATGTAATGAAATAACTTTGAAATATATAGGTTCTAATAATAATAAGCGCAAAATGCTAATTATTTCTTTTGTAACATACGGGAGATCTCTAGACCTTTCTTCATGTGCATCCATTACTCAAGCTTAGTGCATTTGTACGTGCGGTGAGGGGAGGAAGAAAGTTCTTAGGGCACCTTGTGCATACGGAAATACTCTGATGATTGGTCACCGGTGCCTTGCTAATTAAAAACTTTTCTGTACTGTACTCACTCCGTCCGGGAATAAGTGTAATTTTTCCTTTTTAGTCGGTCAAACTTATTCAACTTTGACTAACTTTATTGGAAAACGTGTTAGCATTTATGACATCAAATTGGTATCAATAGATTTGTCTTGACATGAACTTTTAAAATATACCATTTTGATGTCATATATGTTGCCACTATTTACTATAAAATTGGTGAAAGTTTAAAAAATTTGACTAACTGTAAATCTAGATGTACACTTATTTGTGGACGGAGGGAGTACTCTACAATACCAACGTATTTATCCTTCTGCACAAATGCATCACTTGGAGTCGATGCATATAGCAGAAACCGGACAATAGAAATCGGGGCACAAAGAACAATCAAACATTCAAGGAAGGCAATTATTCTTTGGAGAACTGCCAATGGTTTCACTTCATTTAAAAGAGCTGTCATACACAAATAATTCTTCTTGGTTCAGAAGCTTACAGACTGCTATTGGTTCTACATTTTCTGTTAGGCTACAGATCATCAATAACTCACACATGTCGTGAAATAGAAGTATCCCGTCTCCCTATGAAGTTACTGGAATAACCTGTATGCACGATAATAATAGTGCATGTGGAAACGTCAACGTGCTCCACGTGCAGTCCTGGGAAACTGGGACCGACTCCTGGAACACCTCCTCTGTCGCTGGTGAACGATGGGTCAGCAGGTGCCTGAGCGAAGAGAAGAAGAGGCAGATGTGGCGGAGGGAAGCCACTAAGCTTGGATGCCCCAAGACGCCCAGCCATCGTCGCGCTCGAGCCGCTGCTGCCGCTTCACACTGCTCCGGAGCCGCCGCTGCTGCCGCTTCACACTGCTCCCGGGCCGCTAACTGATTACTCTCTCTCCTAGGTCACCTCCTCTCTCTCGATCTTGATCTACCAAGCCCCATGGCGTGAAACCGTGATGAATCGTGTGCTCTTTCAGTTCGAGGAACATATATCAATCCTTGCTCTGCTACGAGTTGCAAGGTACGCGTGCCGTCTGCGGAGAATAACGTACACGCGGCGCTATCAACGCCGGCACAGGCATCGATGGGGCCATCGATGAAGTCACTGGAGAAGATATGCAGCATGTCGCCGACTCACCGTGACCCTTGGCGCAAACCTCTGGGATCCACAGCGGCTTGGCGTCCTCGGGAGCACCTCCACGATGGTCCTCCAGAACACTACCTCGTCCTGATTGATCTCATCCCGGAGCTGCTACAGGAGGGTATTCTCCTTCTTGCACGTCTTGTCGACTGCCATGCTAGGGTTTTCTTTTGGGAATCGAGTCTGGTGACGGATTGATTATTCGATCCGACCTCGAGGGGAGTTGGTCTGCCCTTGAATCTTGATTGTTCCAGGCTATATATGGGTGGGAGGAAGGAGTCACGTGTGGTGTCGCACTCGTCAATCCGTTCCAATCTCTAGCATGTATCCGTTTAGGATAGAAAACTACGAGCGATCTAGGAAATTCACGTGGGGTGGCATAGTGGGTAATTTGACTCAATTTTAGGGGTATTCTCAATGACGTACCAAACCAAACCAGGGAAGCCTTAATGCCTTTATTATTAGGTAAAGATTCTCGCAGTATTAATAGTATGGTATTTTTTTAGATAAAGGGGGAAATAGTATGTTAATTTAATGGCCTGGTCAACAACACATCAAGTAGACTAGGCTCCGCGTGGCGACCAATACAGAGGTTATTGGCCATGTTTGTTCTTCGACGGCAAATTCTTATATCTTCCTGGAGTACGTCCTCGGATGTATTAAGTTTGGCATGAAGGCCAAAGAGCTATCGGTTTACATGATTGCTACCTGATTCTCTTTTGGTAAATACTACCTATATGAGGCCGATAGAAAAGAAAGTATCGGACTGCATCGATGCCGTCAATATCATATTTATGAACCGGTCACGATTTGCTCAGTTTCCCCCTTCATTAACCAAGGTACAAATCCAATCAAATCCTGAAAATGACGCTACAGGCCACATAGATCCCCAAATCTCTCCATCAAGCCAGCAACAACAAGCCCACTGCTCTGCTACGCGCCCATGGCCACGCCTCTAACCTGCCACCGTAGACCGTACCTCCGCACGCAGCTCGCTCCGTTGTGCCGGTGACTTCCGGGCATTTGCGAAGCTCCTCGACAGCGTGCCGTCCCCGGCGTCAGGAGGCCGCGCCGGCGCTGCACGTGCACGCCATGAAGCTTGTCCACGACCGGGTGTCCACGACGCCATCATCGTACTCTACTCCTCGCGGCCGGTGCGGTTCCATACACTCCCGTCTACGCCGGCGGTGGTTCGGACGTGGTCTCCCTGGACATCCACGTAGCGGTGTCCACGACGCCATCATCCTACTCTACTCCCGTCTAATCTTCGCAGCGGTGAACGTCCGAACGACGCGAAGTTCGTCCCAATCCTTAGTGTGTGTGTGGTATGCTGAAGTAGCGTACTACCTCGGTCAGAGAACCAGACAGAATGATGATGTTGCCCGACGGCGTCTTTGGCAACGCGCTGTTCGATATTACGAGTTGTATGCACCAAGGTTATCACGTATAGTACTTGACATGTTTCACTAATTTCGAATAGATGCTTCCATTGTTTGTCAGAAATTCTTTCTTGTTTCTTCCTTATTTATCCCAGGACGTCGCTGAAAGGGACGAGGTTCTAGCACACTTGTGGATCGTTTCAAGGCCGCACATGTCTAGTGCTTCCCGCAGCACAAGCTAGGCAAGGCGATATCCAACCGGCATGAACTTCAGCCATTGTCCTGCGACGGCATCTATGAGCATGGAAAGTTGGTTATGCTACGATAGCCTCACATAGCAAGAAATCTTGGTTGACATATGATGCATCCAGGAAACTTATTGTCCTGTACAATGAAGCAAATTTGCCACATGTAGGAAATATGTGAATGAGTGTACGAAATAGTGTATTACAACAGTTTGTAGGAAGCAAATCAGTATGTTGCTCGAAATATGTCAAGTGAATTTATGAAGCACCGAAACCTTCTCGAGTATAGGAATGAAACTTCTATAGTCAAACGAACAACAAATCTTGCAAATTTTAAAATACACGTATGCTTCCCACACATCCGGACAAAGTTTTTTTAACAGACAAATATGCTTCTAACAAAAATTCACTATGCTTCCTAGCCATATGAATGAAGTTTCTAGCTTTGTGGCTATATCCCGTTTATTCTACATCCAAGAAAATCCACTCGCCATGGAAGCAATATTCTACCATTCACAAAAACATAGGTTGATATTATGTTTTAAAATGTATTTTAATATTGATGCAAATTTCAGTTGTGATCGAAGCAAACATTAGTTCCAAAGGAAGCAAAATTAATAACATGGGAAACAAAATATTTGCTTCCTAGAGAATTCATTTACAAAAGTTTGCTATCACGGGAGCATGTATTGTAGAAGCATGCAGTCAGGTCCTTATTTCGTGGAAATAGTAGCGTGGGCCTCTTTGAAAATCGCGTTCACCGTGTTTCCAAATCCATGAGATTAATCACAGGGCCGTTTGTAACGGAAGCGTGCATCACGCGCGGGTCCAGGTAGTGCATCACGCGCGGTTCCTTCGGGAAATTAGATGCGCGGGTCCAGTTACAAATTGAACGCCGATCCTTGTTATTCCATCGGACCAGTTTGCTGCCGTAGGATGACTGTGCTTCTAGCGTCGGATTCATTGCGCGGGAGAGGCTGAATAGGTGTGGTGGTGGCAGTTATTAAGTCATTTAATACCTATTAACTACTTCCACAAATCACGTCTTGCCGGTAATCCGATGTAAGTGCTGCCTTAGATCACGTCTACTCTAACTGAAATTTTCGTCCTCTCTGAAAAATTGATTCATACATGCTTCGATTTGCTCACTAAAACCAAAAAAATACCGCATCATATGCATGTCTATTATTGGATATTGTAGTTGGAAGCAAAATTTGCATACAGATTGAAGGAAACATGTAGGTAGGTGCTAAGAAACATATTTTTGTTAAGATGGAAACATTGTAGTTTCAAAACAAAATTGTTTTATTAAGCGATAGAAGCAACTATGTTTATAACATGAAACTTTTTCTCAGATGTTGAAGCATGTCACATGTAATGTGATACCCAATAACTTGTGTGGAAGCAAAGCAATTATAGTCAGGAAGCACTTATTCTAGTATTTGGCAAATATGATGTAGCTTATAAACAAGTTTCTAAGCACATATTTAGGTTTTAGAAAACATAATACACTGATGGTGGAAGCACTACAACCTACGGGCAGGAATCGTAAAGAAGCATTGCACGATACTACCTATGTGCTACCGAAGCATTATAGGAGAATAGTCAGTAACCTCTTGTTCTCTGAAGCACAAACTTCATCTTGTGAGATCGAAGCACTCTCCACATGAGGTGGAAACATTGACTTTAGTTTGACGAGGCCATATTTTCTAATCTATGGACAAATTTAGGTTGCGCTGACAAAATTTCTTCCCCTTACTAAGAAAAAACCACCGTGTGTTGGGGGGAGGGGGGCAAGGAAAGCATAGGTGGTTGTCCAAGGTGACGACTCGGAGGAGTTGCTGGAACGTTACAGCGAGTGCAAGTGGTCGTTCATGGATCCTCTAGGCGAGGTTTCTAGAGCATTGCGGTGTGACAGTGTAGGCATGCGTCAACGAAGCCTCTAGGAAAGGTTATTGGAGTGTTGGGGGCAAAATCGTGTAGGCCACCGTCGATGGCAACTCCCGCCGAGTTGCTCGAGCGTTGAAACGAGACAGGGGATGGAGGCCATCGACTTGGCTGCGAGCTCGTTCCTGGAAAATGGCGGCCGGGACGACGAAGTAGCGGGTCGATTTTGGGGGTGGAGCTAACATGGCGGAAATATGGGGATTTAATGTATGGGGGTGGGAAATCTCGTGCAAAATTAACGGGTCTAATTTTTTTTCCCGTAAGAAGCCTCCATGCGTGCGGGCCGTGCGATGGAATGGGAAATAGATGGTGTGGGATTGGTCCGATATTTAGCTTCGCATCGGACTACGATATGTAGTATTTACCTTGTTATTATGTTGCGAATCGGTCGGGTCAAGCCTTCCTCCGTTTGTTTTCTACCTTGCAGTTTCCGTTCTGTTTCATCAGTTTGTAACGTAACCGGTTTACAGAGGCAACTGATTGCGTTAAATCCTGTTTGGTTTGACCAGGCTGTAATCGCTTACTGTACCACGGTAACAAATTCCGTTCTTATGGTAATCTGATTACGCCCAGCTAGCTGTGTTATCGCATACCGTTACCCGCACGTACATCTCTCACACGTTGGCCACAAGCACGATTTGTCTTCTCCAACGTTTCCTCCGCGTCCGCCGCCGGCTCCACGATGCAAATCGGCAGCCCCTTGCGAGGCACCGCCGTGCCGCCATAACTGTCACGCCCGCCGCTCGCCGTCGCCTGGACAGCTTAGGTCGCCGCCGGCGGCCAGCGCGAGCCTCAGTGCCGCCCCACCGGCTTGAACAGTTTAGGTCGCCGCCGGCGGCCAGCGCGAGCCTTAGTGCCGCCCCACCAGCTTGGACAGTTTAGGTCGCCGCCGGCGCCTAGGGCGAGCCTCCGTCTTCCCTTCCCGTGCCGACCTACCGGAGTCCTGCAGGCGAGGCGCAACACCGCCGCCGGGCCTTCAGATTTGTTGGCTTTATTTCTGTTTGCAGGGAATTATTTGTTTCCGTTACGATTTCCAACCAAACAAGTATCCGTTTTGCTCGATTACGTTTACATTAACAGGGTAATTTGATTCCGTTTACCTTTGCGTTTTGCAGGGAAGTTTGTTTCGTTTTCTACGCTGCAGTTTCATTTCCCTTTACATCTTGGTTTCGTACGTCAAAAGACGAGGATCTATTGCTCAGGGCAAGCGCAGGCACGTAACGTAAGACTTGTCCGCCTCAAATACTCCTTCCATATTTGCCTCGTACAAGGACTTAGATCGATTCGCCATCAAGTACTATAAAATGTTCGGGCAAGGTTACATAGAAGCAATGGACGACGCGATCACCAACATTGTCTTCCGGCGAGGACCTTCTTTCGGGCAGCGCGGCCGCTGCAGCCTGCAGGGCTGGCGACCATGGTGAATTCGCTAGCGGCGAAGGCCACGGGTGGCAGGGCGGTGTTGGGTGCTTCGTCGTGACACTGTATTTTGCTTCGATCTGAATCTCATGCGAGGGACAAACTCTTATCCCTTGAAGACTGCACATGGACATCACATCAACGGACACTGACGACATATATGCTTACATAGCTGACGACAAAGCTTCATGGCGAGGTGCCATGGTCGGCACCGCCAAAGAGAAAAGGTCCTCCCCACGGCAGACGGTTTCAGATATGAAGACAACGAGGAAGAGGCAGCGTAGCGCCCTATCTGCTCCTCCCGACCGAGACAGATGCTCCCTCAGTCACCCTGCAGCTGTGGCGCCGCACCGCCGGTGCTTAGCTGGAGCCGTCCGCTTCCGGCCGAGCTAGCCGTTCCCTCAGCCACATGTGCAGTTTTCGTGGTCCGGCTCTGCCCGTGGCTGCGCTCCCCTCGGCGGTCGAGTTTTCGGCATGCCAACAACGGCAATACTGAACCAACACGGAGAAGAAACAGCTTGGCCGAGCGGCCGGCTGTGGTCTTTTTCGTCCGACAACGCTTCCTCCCACGTCGAGTGTGCACAATCCTATGACAAGATTTAAGAATGATCAATTTCTTATCTTGGTAATTGCTCGACTCCCTCTTTTTTCAAATTCAGTACCGGACCTTCTCTGCGCTTGATAAAGTTCCCAGTAACACCGGTCATAGGAACTTTCTCCTCCACCCGTCCTGGCAGTACAGCACTACTACAGATATCATCGGTGCAACCCTATAAAAAAAATTGCATAGTTTTTAGGTTTGCTTTAAGTAATTCTGACAATATTTTATTTTTTATGCCCGGGTGTGCTCAAGTGCCATACCTGAATTCTGGCAGTGTTAATTAGCTTAATTAACAAGGACATGGGTAGCGCCGTCCCATTATATTTCAGGAAGCGGTGATGGACTTTGTATAGAGCACGCATTGATTGTAGATATTCCCATATTTCTTTAGTTTTATGTGCAGAGTCGAGGTTCTGAAATAAACGTTGTACCATCTTTTGTATTACCTTTTTTCTTTTCTTTTGCAGGCTTTAAGTATTAGTTCGCTGTTATCAATCCTTAATTCCTCAGTCCGACTTCATTTAGATCAACCCAGTAAGTATGTTTGTTTATAAAAAAAAACTAATTGAACATATGCACTTCAACGCTTTAAGAATATTAGAGCTTAACACTATCCTTATCCCACAATATGACCATGTATTTTGCAGGTTGCCGAATATTAGTTTTCGAAAAGATGGGTGATGTGAGATCGTATGAAGTATAGTTCAGAATGAACCCAATAGGTACACGCTCTCCCCATAGGTGCATCCGGCCGGACCTCAGTTGCAAGATCCAATGTGTTCCTCTTAAATAATACTTCTTGCAACTTGAAAAGTGATCAGCAAAAATCTGGGCAATTAGTCTGAATGATACTGACAAATTAATTTTTATATGACAGAATATATATTGCACGTGCTACATGGAATCTAAACAAAGTAGTTGATATTTAATGATTACCTCTTGAGACAACAAGGACGTCAAATACGAGGCACATGCCAATTGGAATTTGTGTGCAAGTCCTAGCATACGCTCTAGCTCGTTTTATTTGGCATGCCATTCGATTAACCAGAGAACGGCCTAATAAAAGTTGGCTTATTTCATGTTGCACTTTTATGTGCGTATATTGTTATGGAATTGTTCTTTAGGGCAAGTAGTTAGACATGGATACTTTGGAGATAATCTATTCTCATGCTCACAAAATTACATATGAGATAGCCACAATACAAGGTCCTCGTGAAACTTCAGCTGGGAGCAAGTTAGCAAGGTTTTTCTAGGCTCTGTAAATCGGGGAAGGCGTTTCAGCACCCGAGCTCACCTGCACCTGCTACGTTTGTAAAAAAAATAATATATGAAAACATTTCAAAAACTTCTGAAAAAAATTAGAGGCAAACATGTCCATGCTTTGGACACTCGTGTTCAATTTCAGAAAGAAATGACATTTCTGGCGCAGAAAAATACTATTATTTTGGGCTCACCATCAATGGTGAGATACTTAATTAAGGAGATACTATCAGGTATTAGCATGATCTTCTTATTAAATATGAAGAACTCCTTAACAACTATACGTTAAAAGATTAGGTAAAGATGGTTGCCACAATCATCTGCATTGCAATTTTAAGTTATGCATGGACCAAGAATTATTTAATAAAAATCAAACTGTAGCAAAGCATGGGCACGTTTACTATTAAGACAAAATGCCAGAAAAAAGTTTGTGCTAAAACCTACATTTTACCCCAATGACCTTTGCACGCAGCAGTGTATTGAGAACTCCAGTTGATTTTCAAGAAAAAACAACTGAGGTGAATGGCCGAGGAATAAAATCCTATACGACCCTCTGTGCTGCGACCCAGGTCGTGGACCATGGGGACCTTCTAACACATGGAGAATCACTTAATCAATTAACTAACGGTAAACACAACTTGCTTTGAGATTTGTTGAACGGTGTATGATTGGGTCCATCATAGGGTCGTAACACAAGGGGTTGTATAAGATGTTTTTCCAATGGCCGGAGAAGACGAATCTGACGCCACTAGACGGCTAGGTCATAACACCGGATTTGCCGTAAGAGAGGGAAGACAATGATGTTGGGAAAGCAAATTATTAGATGTTTGGTAGACCATAGATGCAGAGTGGAAGCACAATAAGTTTTGGCGCCTACGATAATTAAATACTAGCAATAGGGATGAAAAAGAAAATTGAGCAACACGTAGCATTCGGGAGATTCCTTCAAGGATCATCGACGATGCCATCACAGTTGTCTCTCTCGAGTTTTGCCCATTTTATTCCAGGTATCTTACCATCGTGATTTTTTCCAAAGTTTGTGGAAACACTAGGCAATAATAATGAATATTAAATGGCGAACAAGTCAGTTTTCGTTCTCCGTCAAAGCATTTTACAATTTGACTAATATATTTGATTTGTGCCACGAAACAAAAATCCAAGCACACTTTAGAATTTTGTCTCTCCGCCGTTGCAACGCACGGGCATGTTTCCTAGTAATTAATAATGCTAGCTTACAACTTGGATGTGACCGTTACTGGATGCGGTCTATGCATTTTCCCAAGTCGCTAGCGTCCACGGACGCGCGGGGCCTACATCCACGTACACGCACGTGGAATTCGCCATCGGTATCAAACGGATCAGAGCCAGCTTGCAGCCTCTCAACTTACTCGGTGCTGACACCTAGCTCCGAACTAAATCTAATCCAATCCAAGCCTCCATTCGCCGGCCTCGATCGCGCGTCTCGGCCGTCAATAGATTCATACGAGACAATTCGATCTTCTTCTAGCTAGCTACAAACGTCGACAGTCCTACTCGTCGAAGCGAGCACGTAGATACATAACGGCCGATTGAGAGGAGCAGGCATGGCCTCCACGAAGGGTCTCATTGCCGTGCTTGCTGTTAAGAATTTAGGCAATTTACAGATTAAATTAATCCAAGTATAAATCATAAACATGACGTAAACATACTGATATTTAACCATGTTCGTGCATACTAGATTGACAGTAGACACATCTACGCAAACTACTAATATCGCACATATAGAAATAACAAGAGCAGGGATATACATGTTATACCCTGAGACCGGCCAGTTGGCAGTAGACGTAGCAGTGGCGGCAGCCGCGGCGGCGGCGGCAGCAGCGGTGGCGGCCTCAGCAGCAGCAGCGGCCGCAGCGGCTTCGGTGGCAGCAGTGGCGGCAGCAGCAGCTCGTTCGGCTTCGGATGCCATGTTGATGACGAAGGCGACGCGGTAGTAGACGAAGTAGATGTACTGTTGACAACGAGAGCGACGCGGTAGTAGACGAAGTAGACGTACAGCAGCAGCGAGCAGTCGCGTAGGAGACGCTCCCCAAAACCTAATCGCCCCTCTCCCGTACAGGATCTGGAGAGGCGGGGTTTCGGAGGCCTGCTCTCCCGTCGGCCGTGTACGCGGTAGACGGGATGGGATCACCGGAGGCAGCAACAGGAGGTGGAACGACAGTGGGCGCAAAGAGGGTATGAGTTGTGTGTTTGTGTCCGCCCCTGCGCCCTCTATATATAGGCACGGCCGGGTAGGAGAACGGTCAGCTCACGAATTCATTTGGCGTTTACCACAGCCGTTACCACGTAATCAATGCGCCGTTTTACTGCGCGCGGTTACCACGTGATCAATACGGCGTTTTACTACGCGCGGCTGTTACCAAAATAAATGTGACGCAATAGACATCAATCAGTATGACGTCTCATATTATTGGCGTGTCTGTTGACTCTCCGTTCCAACTGCCAAAATAAAGGCATCAACTCGGCTCATTCCCGCAACCCGTGGCGCGTCGTGACGTGTCGTGTCGTGACGAGGCGAGGAGTGGCGAGGCGGGCGGCGGAGGAGGAGGAGCGCGCGTGTGGAACACCTCCACTACTCCTCTCTCTTTATACCAACTCACACTAGTGGGAGAGAGCCCACCTTATAAATTGGTGCAAAACTCTCCCAACTAGCAATGTGGGACTAAACTCCCACCATTTGCTATGGCAGCATGGGCCTTTGGGATTAAGTGGAAATTGGCTGCCCTGAAGGCCATCCGAATTTCAGCAATCCCCCACCAGATTCCGAAGACCCATGGTGTTGTACTCTGTTCCATTCACTGTTTTTATATACCGACATTTTCAGTGGAGACCCGTTAAGGTTGAACTTCCACCAAGAACAAGTAGCTACACTACATCACAACTGAACAATGGACTATGCCTTGAATTGTCAGTTTGGCGTAGAATAGTTTCACTAAATGTCTTGCCAGTACTAGGCTACCGAAGGCTGACCCCTTGGGTGGAGCATATTAGTCATACTCCTGGCCTATTCATGAACTTATTATAGATCACCCAATCTCATAGACTGTGACCAGCAGTCAGGATCATATAGGTGTGTTCCTCCAAAGATCGCTCTGTAGGATAGCATCTTGCTTATACAAGCCTTGGAACACATTAAGACAAAAGTTAACCTGCCATACAGTTTTTGAGAGTACTGCATCTCTAGTGGAGTGGGTTAGTAAAAATTACTCTCCTCAGTTAACCACTAGTTTTCGTGGTCCGGCTCTGCCCGTGGCTGCGCTTCCCTCGGCGGTCGAGTTTTCGGCATGCCAACAACGAAAATACTGAACCAACACGGAGAAGAAACAGCTTGGCCGAGCGGCCGGCTGTGGTCTTTTTCGTCCGACAACGCTTCCTCCCACGTCGAGTGTGCACAATCCTATGACAAGATTTAAGAATGATCAATTTCTTATCTTGGTAATTGCTGGACTCCCTCTTTTTTCAAATTCAGTACGGGACCTTCTCTGCGCTTGATAAAGTTCCCAGTAACACCGGTCATAGGAACTTTCTCCTCCACCCGTCCTGGCAGTACAGCACTACTACAGATATCATCGGTGCAACCCTATAAAAAAAATTGCATAGTTTTTAGGTTTGCTTTAAGTAATTCTGACAATATTTTATTTTTTATGCCCGGGTGTGCTCAAGTGCCATACCTGAATTCTGGCAGTGTTAATTAGCTTAACAAGGACATGGGTAGCGCCGTCCCATTATATTTCAGGAAGCGGTGATGGACTTTGTATAGAGCACGCATTGATTGTAGATATTCCCATATTTCTTTAGTTTTATGTGCAGAGTCGAGGTTCTGAAATAAACGTTGTACCATCTTTTGTATTACCTTTTTTCTTTTCTTTTGCAGGCTTTAAGTATTAGTTCACTGTTATCAATCCTTAATTCCTCAGTCCGACTTCATTTAGATCAACCCAGTAAGTATGTTTGTTTATAAAAAAAAACTAATTGAACATATGCACTTCAGCGCTTTAAGAATATTAGAGCTTAACACTATCCTTATCCCACAATATGACCATGTATTTTGCAGGTTGCCGAATATTAGTTTTCGAAAAGATGGGTGATGTGAGATCGTATGAAGTATAGTTCAGAATGAACCCAATAGGTACACGCTCTCCCCATAGGTGCATCCGGCCGGACCTCACTTGCAAGATCCAATGTGTTCCTCTTAAATAATACTTCTTGCAACTTGAAAAGTGATCAGCAAAAATCTGGGCAATTAGTCTGAATGATACTGACAAATTAATTTTTATATGACAGAATATATATTGCACGTGCTACATGGAATCTAAACAAAGTAGTTGATATTTAATGATTACCTCTTGAGACAACAAGGACGTCAAATACGAGGCACATGCCAATTGGAATTTGTGTGCAAGTCCTAGCATACGCTCTAGCTCGTTTTATTTGGCATGCCATTCGATTAACCAGAGAACGGCCTAATAAAAGTTGGCTTATTTCATGTTGCACTTTTATGTGCGTATATTGTTATGGAATTGTTCTTTAGGGCAAGTAGTTAGACATGGATACTTTGGAGATAATCTATTCTCATGCTCACAAAATTACATATGAGATAGCCACAATACAAGGTCCTCGTGAAACTTCAGCTGGGAGCAAGTTAGCAAGGTTTTTCTAGGCTCTGTAAATCGGGGAAGGCGTTTCAGCACCCGAGCTCACCTGCACCTGCTACGTTTGTAAAAAAATAATGTATGAAAACATTTCAAAAACTTCTGAAAAAAATTAGAGGCAAACATGTCCATGCTTTGGACACTCGTGTTCACTTTCAGAAAGAAATGACATTTCTGGCGCAGAAAAATACTATTATTTTGGGCTCACCATCAATGGTGAGATACTTAATTAAGGAGATACTATCAGGTATTAGCATGATCTTCTTATTAAATATGAAGAACTCCTTAACAACTATACGTTAAAAGATTAGGTAAAGATGGTTGCCACAATCATCTGCATTGCAATTTTAAGTTATGCATGGACCAAGAATTATTTAATAAAAATCAAACTGTAGCAAAGCATGGGCACGTTTACTATTAAGACAAAATGCCAGAAAAAAGTTTGTGCTAAAACCTACATTTTACCCCAATGACCTTTGCACGCAGCAGTGTATTGAGAACTCCAGTTGATTTTCAAGAAAAAACAACTGAGGTGAATGGCCGAGGAATAAAATCCTATACGACCCTCTGTGCTGCGACCCAGGTCGTGGACCATGGGGACCTTCTAACACATGGAAAATCACTTAATCAATTAACTAACGGTAAACACAACTTGCTTTGAGATTTGTTGAACGGTGTATGATTGGGTCCATCATAGGGTCGTAACACAAGGGGTAAGATGTTTTTCCAATGGCCGGAGAAGACGAATCTGACGCCACTAGACGGCTAGGTCATAACACCGGATTTGCCGTAAGAGAGGGAAGACAATGATGTTGGGAAAGCAAATTATTAGATGTTTGGTAGACCATAGATGCAGAGTGGAAGCACAATAAGTTTTGGCGCCTACGATAATTAAATACTAGCAATAGGGATGAAAAAGAAAATTGAGCAACACGTAGCATTCGGGAGATTCCTTCAAGGATCATCGACGATGCCATCACAGTTGTCTCTCTCGAGTTTTGCCCATTTTATTCCAGGTATCTTACCATCGTGATTTTTTCCAAAGTTTGTGGAAACACTAGGCAATAATAATGAATACTAAATGGCGAACAAGTCAGTTTTCGTTCTCCGTCAAAGCATTTTACAATTTGACTAATATATTTGATTTGTGCCGCGAAACAAAAATCCAAGCACACTTTAGAATTTTGTCTCTCCGCCGTTGCAACGCACCGGCATGTTTCCTAGTAATTAATAATGCTAGCTTACAACTTGGATGTGACCGTTACTGGATGCGGTCTATGCATTTTCCCAAGTCGCTAGCGTCCACGGACGCGCGGGGCCTACATCCACGTACACGCACGTGGAATTCGCCATCGGTATCACACGGATCAGAGCCAGCTTGCAGCCTCTCAACTTACTCGGTGCTGACACCTAGCTCCGAACTAAATCTAATCCAATCCAAGCCTCCATTCGCCGGCCTCGATCGCGCGTCTCGGCCGCCAATAGATTCATACGAGACAATTCGATCTTCTTCTAGCTAGCTACAAACGTCGACAGTCCTACTCGTCGAAGCGAGCACGTAGATACATAACGGCCGATCGAGAGGAGCAGGCATGGCCTCCACGAAGGGTCTCATTGCCGTGCTTGCTGTTAAGAATTTAGGCAATTTACAGATTAAATTAATCCAAGTATAAATCATAAACATGACGTAAACATACTGATATTTAACCATGTTCGTGCATACTAGATTGACAGTAGACACATCTACGCAAACTACTAATATCGCACATATAGAAATAACAAGAGCAGGGATATACATGTTATACCCTGAGACCGGCCAGTTGGCAGTAGACGTAGCAGTGGCGGCAGCCGCGGCGGCGGCGGCAGCAGCGGTGGCGGCCTCAGCAGCAGCAGCGGCCACAGCGGCTTCGGTGGCAGCAGTGGCGGCAGCAGCAGCTCGTTCGGTTTCGGATGCCATGTTGATGACGAAGGAGACGCGGTAGTAGACGAAGTAGATGTACTGTTGACAACGAGGGCGACGCGGTAGTAGACGAAGTAGACGTACAGCAGCAGCGAGCAGTCGCGTAGGAGACGCTCCCCAAAAACCTAATCGCCCCTCTCCCGTACAGGATCTGGAGAGGCGGGGTTTCGGAGGCCTGCTCTCCCGTCGGCCGTGTACGCGGTAGACGGGATGGGATCACCGGAGGCAGCAACAGGAGGTGGAACGACAGTGGGCGCAAAGAGGGTATGAGTTGTGTGTTTGTGTCCGCCCCTGCGCCCTCTATATATAGGCACGGCCGGGTAGGAGAACGGTCAGCTCACGAATTCATTTGGCGTTTACCACAGCCGTTACCACGTAATCAATGCGCCGTTTTACTGCGCGCGGTTACCACGTGATCAATACGGCGTTTTACTACGTGCGGCTGTTACCAAAATAAATGTGACGCAATAGACATCAATCAGTATGACGTCTCATATTATTGGCGTGTCTGTTGACTCTCCGTTCCAACTGCCAAAATAAAGGCATCGACTCGGCTCATTCCCGCAACCCGTGGCGCGTCGTGACGTGCCGTGTTGACGAGGCGAGGAGTGGCGAGGCGGGCGGCGGAGGAGGAGGAGCGCGCGTGTGGAACACCTCCACTACTCCTCTCTCTTCATACCAACTCACACTAGTGGGAGAGAGCTCACCTTATAAATTGGTGCAAAACTCTCCCAACTAGCAATGTGGGACTAAACTCCCACCATTTGCTATGGCAGCATGGGCCTTTGGGATTAAGTGGAAATTGGCTAATGGGCCCTGAAGGCCATCCGAATTTCAGCAATCCCCCACCAGATTCCGAAGACCCATGGTGTTGTCCTCTGTTCCATTCACTGTTTTTATATACCGACATTTTCAGTGGAGACCCGTTAAGGTTGAACTTCCACCAAGAACAAGTCGCTACACTACATCACAACTGAACAATGGACTATGCCTTGAATTGTCAGTTTGGCGTAGAATAGTTTCACTAAATGTCATAGACTGTGACCAGCAGTCAGGATCATATAGGTGTGTTCCTCCAAAGATCGCTCTGTAGGATAGCATCTTGCTTATACAAGCCTTGGAACACATTAAGACAAAAGTCAACCTGCCATACAGTTTTTGAGAGTACTGCATCTCTAGTGGAGTGGGTTAGTAAAAATTACTCTCCTCAGTTAACCACTAGTTTGTTTTCCCAGGTCCCACTTCACGGAATCTCCGATCAAATAGGTTGGGTTACTGCCATGGCAACTCATGTGGGTCTCATAACCATCTCCCTCGATGCACTTTCTATCACAACACGTGATAGCCCTTTAGTAAAGGGATCTGCCAGATTCTTAGCCGACTGGATATAATCCACCGCTATCACTCCGGAGTTTCTTAAATGTCTGACAGATTTTAATCTCATTTTTATGTGCTTTGTGGACTGTGCATTGTCCTTTGAACTCTTCACCTTGACAATTACTGTTTGATTGTCACAGTTCATAAGGATAGCCGGTACTGGCTTTTCAACCACAGGCAAGTCCATCAAAAGATATCGAAGCCATCCTGCTTCGACACTAGACGTGTCTAATGCTGTTAATTCTGCTTCCATTGTCGATCTCGTTAAGATCGTTTGCTTGCAAGACTTACAGGAAACAGCACCACCTCCAAGGGTAAACACATACCCCGTTGTGGCTTTCATCTCATCAGCATCAGAGATCCAATTCGCATCACAATAACCTTCAAGTACCGAAGGATATCCACTATAGTGAAGTCCATAGTTCACGGTACCTTTCAGATAGCGCATAATACTTTCTACAGCATGCCAATGCACATCACCCGGATTGGAAACAAACCGGCTTAGTTTGCACACAGCAAACATGATGTCAGGCCTCGTAGCACTCGCTAGGTACATGAGTGAACCAATTACTTGAGAGTACCTCAGCTGATCCTTAGCTGTGCCTTCGAACTTTCGAATCCGCACACTAGGATCATATGACGTTGGAGAAGTTTTGCAGTCCGAATATCCAAAACGACTCAAAACCTTCTCAACATAATGGGATTGCAGAAGTGTAATCCCACCCTCATTGTTTCTCAATAGCTTGATGCTCAAGATAACATCAGCCACACCAAGATCTTTCATCTCAAAGTTCTGGGATAGAAATGACTTAACCTCATTGATTACTTTGAGGTTTGTCCCAAATATCAGTATGTCATCAACATACAAACACAATATAACTCCTTCGCCCCCACCATGGCGATAGTATACACATTTGTCAGCTTCATTAACAACGAAGCCAACATATGTTAAAGTTGTATTGAACTTCTCATGCCATTGCTTAGGTGCTTGTTTCAGCCCGTATAAAGATTTCAGTAACTTACACACCTTTCCTTCTTGACCATCTAACACAAAGCCATCTGGCTGTTGCATATAGATTTCCTCGTCTAACTCTCCATTTAGGAAAGTCGTCTTAACATCCATCTGATGGACGAGAAGACCATGCGAGGCCGCCAACGAGAGTAATTCTCGAATGGTGGTCAGTCTGGCCACGGGTGAATAAGTATCAAAGAAATCTTCATCTTATTTCTGGGAGTAACCCTTGGCCACAAGTCTAGCCTTGTACTTTTCAATCGTACCATTAGGCCTAAGCTTCTTTTTGAACACCCACTTCCATCCTAATGGTTTACGGCCATAAGGACGTTCAGTGATCTCCCACGTTCCATTAGCCATGATGGAATCCATCTCGCTACGGACCGCTTCTCTCCAGTAGTCAGCATCTGGAGATGCATAAGCTTCTGAAATAGAAGTGGGAGTATCCTCCACAAGGTACACAAGGAAATCATCACCAAAGGACTTTGCAGTCCTCTGTCTCTTGCCCCTACCAAGGGTTTCCTCGTCATCCTTCTCAGGATTCTCATCATGTGTTTGTTCATAATATTCCATAGGAATAGCAGGTTCAGGAGTCTCCTCTGATTCCTGTCTAGAAGTGCTTTGCATATCTCTCATAGGAAAAATATCCTCAAAGAATGTAGCATCTTTAGACTCCAAAATCGTACCGACCTTCACGTCATGTACCTCAGATTCACTACTAGAAATCTATAGCCAACGCTATTCTTAGCGTATCCCAAATTAACGCAATCCACGGTCTTTGGTCCAAGTTTACGCTTTTTGGGGATCGGCACATTGACTTTCGCCAAACAGCCCCAAGTACGTAAGTACGAGAGTGTTGTTTTTCTCTTCTCCCATTGCTCATAGGGAGTTACCTCATTGTCTTTCGTCGGAACTTTATTCAGGACATGGCATGATGTCAATATAGCCTCCCCCACCATGCCTTGGATAAACCCGATGTGTCTAACATGGCGTTAACCAAATCTGTTAGAGTACGGTTTTTCCGTTTGGCAACCCCATTTGACTGAGGTGAATAGGGAGGCGTCCTCTCGTGAATAATGCCATGTTCCGCACAGAAAGAGTCAAACTCATTAGAGAAATACTCTCCACAACGATCTGACCGGATTCGTTTAATTTTCTTTTCAAGTTGATTCTCAACTTCTGCCTTATAGATTTTAAAGTAGTGTAGAGCCTCATGTTTAGTGTTTAACAGATATACATAGCAAAACCTAGTAGAATCATCTATTAATGTCATGAAGTATCTCTTTCCACCTTTAGTCAACACACCATTCATCTCACAGAGATCAGAATGTATGAGTTCTAATGGTGCCAAGTGTCTCTCCTCCGCAGCCTTGTGGGGCTTGCGAGGTTGCTTTGCTTGTACACACGAATGGCACTTAGAACCTTTGGCTAAAGTGAAACTTGGAATTAAATTTAGTTTTCCTAACCGCGTCATGCAACTGAAACCAACGTGACAAAGACGTGAATGCCAAACTTCTGTTTCATTAACACTCAAATGAATATTGTTCACGACTTTATTACAGAAATCAGCGAGGGAAAAGCGGAACAGACCTCCGCACTCATACCCTTTTCCAACAAACAGTCCATATTTCGTTACAACTACTTTATTGGACTCGAAAACCAACTTAAATCCCTCTCTACATAGAAGGGAGCCACTAACGAGATTCTTCTTGATGGCGGGGACATGCTGCACGTTCTTGAGCTGCACAATCCTTCCCGAAGTAAACTTCAGATCGTCCGTGCCAATACCAAGTACAGAAGCACTTGCGCCGTTCCCCATCAATACGGACCCGTTCCTTGTGACCTGATAAGAAGAAAACAATGAGATGTCAGCACACACATGAATGTTTGCACCTGTGTCAATCCACCAATCAGTAGACTGACAAACTGAAAATACAGTAAACAAGTTACCATACCCAGATGCCCCATTCTCATTGTTGCTCACGATCATGTTGACAGCCTTGGAATCCTGTCCTGGCTTCACATACTTCTTTGGGCACTTCACAGCCCAGTGTTCCAGTGAACCACAAGTGAAGCGGCCATCTTTCTTCTTATCCTTCTTGAAGGTCTTCTTAGCCTTGTTCTTGAAGTCGGTATTCTGCTGGACACAAGTCCTCACCTTGTTCTTGTGGGAGTTGTAGTTCTTCTGTACCATATTGGCCGCAGAAGTCCCTTCGTTCCCTTTTCCATGCGAGTCCTTTGCCCTCGAATTCTGCTCAACACTCAGATGGCCGATGACATCCTCCACTGAGAATTCACGCCTCTGATGCTTCAGAGTAGTGGCAAAGTTCCTCCAGGAATTAGGCAGCTTGGCGATGATGCATCCCGCGACATACTTGCCCGGTAGCACGCACTTGAGAATTTCAAGCTCCTTAGCGATGCACTGTATGTCATGAGCCTTCTCCAAAACAGAATGGTTTTCGACCATTCTATAGTCATGGAACTGCTCTATATTGTAGATCTCGCTGCCAGCATCGGTTGCGCCGAATTTGGATTCGAGCACCTCCCACAAGTCCTTGGCAACCCGCACATGTAAATATGCGTCAACAAACTTCTCTCCGATCACGCTTAGAACGCATCCAACAAAGACGACGGTGGCATCCCTAAACGCCTTCTCCTGTTCAGGAGTAATCGTTCCCGTGGGAGTGACACCGGCGACCCAGAACACGTTCATAGCCGTGAGCCATAAGAATGTTTTGGTCTGCCAACGCTTAAAGTACGTCCCCGTAAACGGGTCCGGTTTCAGTGCAGTAGCAAAACCATGAATCGAAAATTGCCTACACATATTAGGTTTTTGGATTGTTAAGAATTTAGGCAATTTACAGATTAAATTAATCCAAGTATAAATCATGAACATGACGTAAACATACTGATACTTAACCATGTTCGTGCATACTAGATTGACAGTAGACACATCTACGCAAACTACTAATATCGCACACATGGAAATAACAAGAGCAGGGATAAACATGTTATACCCTGAGACCGGCCAGTTGGCAGTAGACGTAGCAGTGGCGGCAGCCGCGGCGGCGGCAGCAACGGTGGCGGCCTCAGCAGCAGCAGCGGCCGCAGCGGCCTCGGTGGCAGCAGTGGCGGCAGCAGCAGCTCGTTCGGCTTCGGATGCCATGTTGATGACGAAGGCGACGCGGTAGTAGACGAAGTAGATGTACTGTTGACAACGAGGGCGACGCGGTAGTAGACGAAGTAGACGTACAGCAGCAGCGAGCAGTCGCGTAGGAGATGCTCCCCAAAAAACTAATCGCCCCTCTCCCGTACAGGATCTGGAGAGGCGGGGTTTTGGAGGCCTTCTCTCCCGTCGGCCGTGTACGCGGTAGACGGGATGGGATCACCGGAGGCAGCAACAGGAGGTGGAACGACAGTGGGCGCAAAGAGGGTATGAGTTGTGTGTTTGTGTCCGCCCCGGATTGCCCAGTCGCAGGTAGCCAGCTCCAAAAGAAGAGTTCCCCTGCTTCTATGCGACGAAGTTCAAGGTCTGAGAAATCATTCTTGATGGTTTCTTGTAGGCAAACAACATCGATCTTGTGCGTCCGGAGAAAGTCCTTAAGCATGGTTCTGCGTCCCGGTGCACAGAACCGACGAATATTCATAAAAAGCCAGCGCATTAGGACACCTGTGTGGAGCCCCGTGCTTGGCGGGTGTTGGCTGTGGAGGGGGTCGCTAACCCTTTCTGACGTGTGGCTCGAGTGTAAGTTTTTTTTGCAGAAAGACGTGCCGAGACTTGTCTCCTAGTACGTTTGGCAGGGCCCCCGGAGCCGCTCCCCTTCGGTGCAAAGTTTATATGTAGGTATCATTTTTAGACGGAAGTCTTGAGCGGAGTCCGGCATTAAATTAATAAAGCCAACACCGGCCAAGAGTAACAAAGAGGCCAAGCCTCGGAACATCCAAACAACAACAACAAAGAAAAACAAGACACTGCACACAGCTGGCGGGAGAGAACACGTCCACAATCAAGGCCCCTACAATGATCAAAGAAATATCTACTACAACACTGACTCTAAGGATACACACAGGAGAGCTACGTCTGTCTTGCGTTAGCCTGGAGCGCACGAATCCTGCTGATCCCAAGCTCCACCGCCTCTCTATCCTGTTGTCTAGCCACTGGCCGCCACACCTGTAGGAAAACCAACATTTTGTATAACAAGTCAGCGGGGTGGGACGGGAACTTCCCCTCGATCGTAAATTTGTTTCTAGTATTCTGAACGGTCCAGCATAGATCTGCACAACAAATGAAGAAGAGACGTTTTAATTGGCCCTTGAAGTTGCTAATATGTCTATAAATATCCGCAAAGCAAGAGGTGTTCCGGTCCTGCCGTAGCATATCCCTGGTAGTGCTCCACATGACTGGGCCAGGGAGCAATGTGAAGAAGATGTGGTTAGTGTCTTCCACGTCCCCGCACAACGCACAGTACCCATCGAGGGTCCATGCCAATGCTGGATATTCTCATTGGAAGGGAGCCGCTTCCAAACGAGTTGCGAGATGAAGATTCAGATCTTCAAAGGCACCGCAATCTTCCAGATCTCCGCAAAATGCTTGCGGGGTGTGCCTTGGCAAAGGTGAAGCACCCGGACTTCTAGGGGATACTCACCGGGCCGAACTGAATAGTAGATGATTGGATTACGGGGCTTGTCTGCACCCGCGTCCTCTTACGAGTAGGCCAACACTTATGTGTGACAACCAATCTCTACTATCCACCGTCGATGTAAACTATCCCATAGAAATCAGGATACTTCCATTGACGTACTTCAAACCATACACACATGGTACGTCAACGGCGTTTGAACAAGTGATATCACAACAGATCTCTACGACACAAAAGATTGAAATAAGTTGCAAATAGCTCTCACTAGAGCAGAGATAGCAAATACAATCATCCAGAGGACACATGTCCCAACATATCATCATTACATCGCAGCGGAAACATCCAAAGTGTCTGAGTACAGACAAGATCCAAATAGGCTTAAGAAGCCGGAAACGAAAAGACGGAGCCCATCCACGAAGTCTCGGATCCTGCCCGGGTCCGCTATCTACTCGTCAGCAGCCTCGTCGAACTCCACGTAGTAGCCACCATGGGGATCCTCGGAAACGTAGTCTGCGGAAACCACAGCCCCAAAGGGGTCAGTACATAAACGTACTGGAAAGCAAGACTCACAGTTCACCAAAGTGTAACCCGTCAACACCAAGCACAGATGCTTTGGGTTCAACGGAAGGAAGGGGATAAAAAGATGCTGCAACTGGCTGCTCTAACCAACTACAGAGGTACTACCACTTCCGGCTAAACAGAAAGAAGATAAGATAGCGTATCGTAACCAACTATAGCTAACTCCAAACAAACCCATCCTGGATCTCGCCCCTTATCCAAAGAAACAATCCGAGGATAACTCACACAGTTGGATTAGTGAGGGTTTAGATGGTGTGTTATTAAGCCTATAGCTAGTCAGATTGTTAATCATTAGGTTTAAGTTGTCCTGAGTACTTGTTAGCCAGTACTTTCACCAAGTAGTCCATAATCGCGGAAAACACGACTTCTCGAGAAGATTTACCCTGCAGGGGTGCACCAATTTGGCCGTACACGTAAGAATAACCCGCCAGATGGAATGCCTTCCACCAAGCGGGGCACTCAACACAACTCAACTCTTCTTCGCATCAAGCCCAAAGAACCCCGTGCAGTGAGCGCACGGCTAATCAAGCCCCACGAAGAAAAGGGGACCCTCATAGCACTCTAAGAACGTGTCTCCCTAAATGCCGACTACAAAAGTTCCACCCTGGCCTGGGCTCGCAAAAACATGCATGCGGCAAATGGAAAACCCGAACTAAATGAGGCGATTTGGACGAGATGCGAATCGAATCAAATTGAGGGGGGCTCCCATACACGCTTCCCACATGCGGTTAGTGCGCTCATCATGGATCAGTAGACAAGACCCTTTTCCTAATTAGGGTCGACACTAGCAGGCCTCAAAACCACGCAGGGCCTCCTGCCGGTGCCTTATCATCAAATTATTATTTAACAATAACATTAGCAGGATTCATTGATTAACCTCGAGCCCCAGAACATAGTAAAATAAGATAACAGAAAGTAACTGACAGCAGACTCGAGCAAAACAACCCTAAGCATGCTAGTAAGACACGGGCTCAAACAACGGGGTTATAGGAGTGGAGGTGAGGCAATATCAGGGTTAAAGGGTAACATGTGATAGGTTCGTAACAGAAACAACTATTCATAGGGCTAGCAGAATAGACAACGGAAAGTATCGGTAACCAATGTTGAAAGGAACACAGTGGTTCATGTGAGTGAATACTTGCCTGCAAACCCAGTAGCCTGGTACTGAGCTAACTCCTTAGAAGGGGTGTCGTAAGTATCGTCGGTCTCAACGTCGTCGTTTATCCGAGAAGAAGCAAACAAACAACGCAGAGAACAAACAATCAATAACATGGCATAATGCACAAACATGGGATGATGCATGACCATTTAATTGATGCATAGACATAAACTAGTTGACAAGATAACAACATGATTAACTGGACCCACATGCAATTGGATTGCATATGGAAAGCCCATGAATTATGGTTGAATTAATTGTTCTACAACTAATCATCATGTGTAAGTGAATTAGCATGATGCATGGATGAGTAAAACAGCAAAATAACAACAATAGAACAATTTGAAAAGAAGTTTAACAAGTTTGGAATTTATTTATTAAGTTATGGAATTTTGGTCCCTTAAAGGGGTTACACAAGCATTTGTTGTTTTCACACCACTTTTAATTGTTCAAAATAGATAACAAAGTTCATATTTGATAAGAACACACAATTTTAGGTGGAATACATGTTTCACTTGTTGAAAAAGGATTTAGGATGAATTACTTATGAATTAAGCAAGTTAAACAAGATTTAAAAGGATTTAATTCAAACATGAACTTATTTGAATTTTTATTTGTTCAAAACATTAAACCAAATTCATATTTAAAAAGTTTATACTTTTATGGTTGGAAAACATATTTTATAAGTTCAAAATAATTTAATTGGACCAAGTTATGAATTTAACAATATTAAATGATTTAAACAAGGTTTAAATCATTTAACCAATTTTAATTATTCAAAACATGAAACAAATTTTATATTTGAAAAGGTGGTTTAATTTTGCATGGAAAACATATTTCCTTTGTTGAAGATGGAATTAAAATGAGCAAGTTATTAATTTGGCAATTTTAAATGCAATAATTAAGAAACAGTTGTTTTCAGCAATTTAAATTATTCAAAACAGCAAACAAAAAATATATTTGGAAAGTACATGAAAAGTTGATTGGAAAACATATTTAGTTTGTTGAATTTGGAATTTTTATGCCCAAGTTATGATTTTTGCAAGTTTAAGTGATTTAACCAAATTTTCAAATATTGCACCAATTTAAAATATTCAAAACAGTAAACCAATTTTATATTTGGATAGAGATTTTAATTTGGTACAGAATACATGTTTAAAAAGTTGAATTTGGAGTTGAAATGATTTCTTTATGCAATTTACAAGTTTGAGGTGCAATCTGCCATTTTTATTAACTAGGGACTTGGAAATAAATTTACAGGGGTCTAGAAAAGAGTAGCAAGGACCTGGGTGTGATTTCTGGGAATTTGCTGTATCAAAACAAATAGAAATAAAAAGTTGGTTTTATTTGTGGGAGGGGGGACTCGAACCCCTGCCCTCCTGGGCGCGCAAAGGGGCAGTAACCACTAGGGTGCTGTTCGGTTTGTTGATAGGAGAGGGGCGGGGTGAGGATAAGGTGGCGCAGCGGGCGTTAACTGAACTTTTCTGAACCTCGACTGAAAACCGAACGGTGGCGATCGGCTGCTGCGGGGTGTGTTCGCCGGAGAGGAAACAGGGAGGCGCGCTCGTGGGTGCTGTGGGCTGCGGGTGTGTGTTGCGGACGGAAGGGAGAGGGGAGGAAGGGGATCGAGGGGCTCACCGAGGGGGGGGGAAGCAGAGGGGCAGGTCGGGGCGGAACAGGGAGTCGCCAGCGTCTTGGCGGCGACGGCGGCGGCGCCTCGGGCTCTCCCGGTGCCCACCGAGGGGTGGAGGAGGTAGAGGGATGCACGGGGATTCCATTCCCGTGCCTCCCTTGGCCGGCGGGGGTTGCTGACGGCGGCGATCGCCGGAGGGAAGGGGTGCGGCTCGGTTCAGTTGTGGTACAGAGAAAATACAGAGCAGAGAGGAGAGAGGTGGGAGGAAGAGGGAATGGAGGCGGGGGAGAGAGGAAGGAGGGAGAAGAGGGGTAGGGTTAGGGGCTAGGGCATCGGGTAGGTTAAGAGGAGGAGGGGGAGGAGCTCAGGACCGTTCCCTGCTCCTCTGAACCTACGTGGACACCTTCAGATGAATCCGTACGAGGAAGAAGACAGGTGGGGGGTCGAAGGGGTATGGGCCTAGGGGAGATGGGCTGGGCCTGCTGCCCTCTCTCCCTTTGCTCTGTTTTTAATCTTTTTGGTTCTAATTTTTTATTTTTGCTGAATAGGAAAAGAGAGAAAGGAAGTGTTTTTATGGTTTAGAATAATTAGGAATTTTTTTGTATAATTGGATTTTTGGTAACAGCAACATGTGCATGTTTTGGTTTTCAAAAAGTTCAATTATTTTGTGGTTTGTAAATTTAATTGAATTTAGATGATTTTGACATTAAGTGAAAAAGGGTGACATTATGCAATTTAAAAGATTTTGAATTCAAGTTTATTTGAAACAAAGGATTTAGTTGTTTTGTAATTTTCATAAATTACAAAAGGGTTGCTGTTTTGGAAAATGAATTGAATTTGAAAAGGGTTTGATATTAAATGAATTTTTGATAGAAAAAAAAACAGTTTTGGAATCACACTTTAATGGAAACAATTGATTGTTTTGAGTTGAAATATCATTTTGGAAATTGTAACATCACAAGTATGAAACAAAAGGTTTGAAATTTGGTTTGAAATTCAAATAGAAAACAAAGGAAAACAGAGGAAAACAATTGGAAAACAAACAAAACAAATGCAATGAACATGATGCCATGATGCAAAACATAAAATAACAGAGAGCAAACATTCTAATGGCTATTTTTCATACTTGGGATGTTACAAAACGCCCCCCCTTGAAGGAATCGCGCCCCGAGATTCCTACTGAGAAAAGAAAAGGTCCGGATACTTCTTGGGAAGATCCTCTTGAGCTGTGACACGTGAAACGCATCGTGCACCTTGGATAGTTTTTCTGGAATTTCAAGATGATAGGCATTCCTGGCAACTCTTCTGGAAAGATGTCAGGGAATTTGCAAACCACCGGAACATTTTCAAGTAAAAGGAGAGGTTTTGTATTGAGGGTGTATAGCTGAATAGGACTTGATTCATTTGGAGAATAGACTATCTGGCCAGAAGGGTGGAACAGAGTTATTGATTAGACGCCGGTAGAATAACTGAAGTGGGAAGCAACAACAAGATTTGAATGGACGAAAAGGATGTTGAGAAGAACAGGATATCAACATCGGGAAAACAACGAGATCAACACACTCCTAGGTACTACGGAAAACCCATCGGGCTTCTAAAGGATCAATATCTACTGCTTAAGGAATAGAGGATCTGCTTCCGGGCTTACACGCCTCCGTTCTCATCATGAGTAGGCAACATGATAAATCATGTCACAACCACCTCCATTCCTATGGTCTAGTAGATATAACCATCCTATAGAAACCAGGATTCGTGAAATCCTAACTTGAAAGTTTAGATGAGAAGAAAAACAACGTTGCACTTCCTTACCAGAAAAGGGAGGGTGGGTGGGAAGAAGAAAAAGAACAGAATTCCTACTCTCACGTTTCATTTTTCCTATAAACTACAAAATAGTTTCTAGACTCAACTGCGACCATAAAAAGGGATCCTACAGGCAGACAGGCTCTGATACCATTTGTCGCACCCGGACTTCTAGGGATACTCACGGGCCGAACTGAATAGTAGATGATTGATTACGGTGCTTGTCTGCACCCGTCCTCTTACGAGTAGGCCAACACTTATGTGTGACAACCAATCTCTACTATCCACCGTCGATGTAAACTATCCCATAGAAATCTGGATACTTCCATTGACGTACTTCAAACCATACACACATGGTACGTCAACGGCGTTTGAACAAGTGATATCACAACAGATCTCTAGACACAAAAGATTGAAATAAGTTGCAAATAGCTTCACTAGAGCAGAGAAGCAAATACAATCATCCAGAGGACACATGTCCGAAACATATCATCATTACATCGCAGCGGAAACATCCAAAGTCTGAGTACAGACAACCAAATAGGCTTAAGAAGCCGGAAACGAAAAACGAGCCCATCCATGAAGTCTCGGATCCTGCCCGGTCCCTATCTACTCGTCAGCAGCCTCGTCGAACTCCACGTAGTAGCCACCATGGGGATCTCGGAAACGTAGTCTGCGAAACCACAGCCCCAAAGGGGTCAGTACATAAACTACTGGCAAGCAAGACTCACAGTTCACCAAAGTGTAAACCCGTCAACACCAAGCACAGATGCTTGGGTTCAACGGAAGGAAGGGGAAAAAATGCTGCAACTGGCTGCTCTAACCAACTACAGAGGTACTACTACACTTCCGGCTAAACAAAAAGAAGAAAGATAGCGTAGCGTAACCAACTATAGCTAACTCCAAACAAACCCATCTTGGATCTCGCCCCTTATCCAAAGAAACAAATCCGAGGATAACTCACACAGTTGGATTAGTGAGAGTTCAGATGGTGTGTCATTAAGCCTATACTAGTCAGATTGTTAATCTTAGGTTTAAAGTTGTCCTGATACTTGTTAGCCAGTACTTTCACCAAGTAGTCCATAACCGCGGAAAAACGGCTTCTCGAGAAGATTTTACCCTGCAGGGGTGCACCAATTTGGCCGTACACGTAAGAATAACCCGCCAGATGGAATGCCTTCCACCAAGCGGGGCACTCAACACAACTCAACTCTTCTTCGCATCAAGCCCAAAGAACCCCGTGGCAGTGAGCGCACGGCTAATCAAGCCCCACGAAGAAAAAGGGACCCTCATAGCACTCTAAGAACGTGTCTCCCTAAATGCCGACTACAAAAGTTCCACCCTGGCCTGGGCTCGCAAAAACATGCATGCGGCAAATGGAAAACCCGAACTAAATGAGGCGATTTGGACGAGATGCGAATCGAATCAAATGAGGGGGCGCCCCATACACGCTTCCCACATGCGTTAGTGCGCTCATCATGGATCAGTAGACAAGACCCTTTTCCTAATTAGGGTCGACACTAGGAGGCCTCAAAACCACGCAGGCCTCCTGCCGGTGCCTTATCATCAAATTATTATTTAACAATAACATTACAGGATTCATTGATTAACCTCGAGCCCCAGAACATAGTAAAATAAGATAACAGAAAGTAACTGGACAGCAGATCGAGCAAAACAACCCTAAGCATGCAAGTAAGACACGGGCTCAACACCGGGGTTATAGGAGTGGAGGTGAGCGAATATCAGGGTTAAAGTAACATTGATAGGTTCGTAACAGAAACAAATTCATAGGGCTAGCAGAATAGACAACGAAAGTACGGTAACCAATGTTGAAAGGAACACAGTGGTTCATGTGAGTGAATACTTGCCTGCAAACCCAGTAGCCTGGTACTGAGCTAACTCCTTAGAAGGGGTGTCGTAAGTATCGTCGGTCTCAACGTCGTCGTTTATCCGAGAAGAAGCAAACAAACAACGCAGAGAACAAACAATCAATAACATGGCATAATGCACAAACATGGGATGATGCATGACCAATTTAATTGATGCATAGACAATAAAACTTGGTTGACAAGATAACAACATGATTAACTGGACCCACATGCAATTGGATTGCATATGGAAAGCCCATGAATTATGGTTGAATTAATTGTTCTACACTAATCATCATGTGTAAGTGAATTAGCATGATGCATGGATGAGTAAAACAGCAAAATAACAACAATAGAACAATTTGAAAAGAAGTTTAAAACAAGTTTGGATTTATTTATTAAGTTATGGAATTTTGTCCCTTAAAGGGGTTACACAAGCATTTGTTGTTTTCCACAACTTTTAATTGTTCAAAATATAACAAAGTTCATATTTGATAAGAACACACAATTTTAGGTGAATACATGTTTCACTTGTTGAAAAAGGATTTAGGATGAATTACTTATGGATTAAGCAAGTTAAACAAGATTTAAAAGGATTTAATTCAAACATGAACTTATTTGAATTTTTATTTGTTCAAAACATTAAACCAAATTCATATTAGAAAAGTTTATACTTTTATGGTTGGAAAACATATTTATAAGTTCAAATAATTTTAATTGGACCAAGTTATGAATTTAACAATATTAAATGATTTAAACAAGGTTTTAAATCATTTAACCAATTTTAATTATTCAAAACATGAAACAAATTTTAATATTTGAAAAGGTGGTTTAATTTTGCATGGAAAACATATTTCCTTTGTTGAAGATGGAATTAAAATGAGCAAGTTATTAATTTGGCAATTTTAAATGCAATAATTAAGAAACAGTTGTTTTCAGCAATTTAAATTATTCAAAACAGCAAACAAAAATTATATTTGGAAAGTACATGAAAAGTTGATTGGAAAACATATTTAGTTTGTGAATTTGGAATTTTATGCCCAAGTTTATGATTTTTGCAAGTTTAAGTGATTTAACCAAGTTTTCAAATATTGCACCAATTTAAAATATTCAAAACAGTAAACCAATTTTATATTTGGATAGAGATTTTAATTTGCTACAGAATACATGTTTAAAAAGTTGAATTTGGAGTTGAAATGATTTATTTATGCAATTAACAAGTTTGAGGTGCAATCTGCCATTTTTATTAACTAGGGACTTGGAAATAAATTTACAGGGGTCTAGAAAAGAGTAGCAAGGACCTGGGTGTGATTTCTGGGAATTTGCTGTATCAAAACAAATAGAAATAAAAAGTTGGTTTTATTTGTGGAGGGGGGACTCGAACCCCTGCCCTCCTGGGCGCGCAAAGGGCAGTAACCACTAGGGTGATGTTCGGTTGTTGATAGGAGAGGGGCGGGTGAGGATAAGGTGGCGCAGCGGGCGTTAACTGAACTTTTCTGAACCTCGACTGAAAACCGAACGGTGGCGATCGGCTGCTGCGGGGTGTGTTCGCCGGAGAGGAAACAGGGAGGCGCACTCCTGGGTGCTGTGGGCTGCGGGTGTGTGCTGCGGACGGAAGGGAGAGGGGAGGAAGGGGATCGAGGGGCTCACCGAGGGGGGGAAGCAGAGGGGCAGGTCGGGGCGGAACAAGGAGTCGCCGGCTTCTTGGCGGCGACGGCGGCGGCGCCTCGGGCTCTCCCGGTGCCCACCGAGGGGTGGAGGAGGTAGAGGGATGCACGGGGATTCCATTCCCTGCCTCCCTTGGCCGGCGGGGTTGCTGACGGCGGCGATCGCCGGAGGGAAGGGGTGCGGCTTGGTTCAGTTGTGGTACAGAGAAAAAGACAGAGAGAGGAGAGAGGTGGGAGGAAGAGGGGAATGAGGCGGGGGAGAGAGAGGAAGGGGAGAAGAGGGGTTAGGGTTAGGGCTAGGGCATCGGGTAGGTTAAGAGGAGGAGGGGGAGGAGCTCGGGACCGTTCCCTGCTCCTCTGAACCTACGTGGACACCTTCAGATGAATCCGTACGAGGAAGAAGACAGGTGGGGGGTCGAAGGGGTATGGGCCTAGGGGAGATGGGCTGGGCCTGCTGCCCCTCTCTCCCTTTGCTCAGTTTTTAATCTTTTTGGTTCTAATTTTTTTTTGCTGAATAGGAAAAGAGAGAAGGGAAGTGTTTTTATGGTTTAGAATAATTAGGAATTTTTTTGTATAATTGGAATTTTGGTAACAGCAACATGTGCATGTTTTGGTTTTCAAAAAGTTCAATTATTTTGTGGTTTGTAAATTTAATTGAATTTAGATGATTTTGACATTAAGTGAAAAAGGGTGACATTAAGCAATTTAAAAGATTTTGAATTCAAGTTTATTTGAAACAAAGGATTTAGTTGTTTTGTAATTTTCATAAATTACAAAAGGGTTGCTGTTTTGGAAAATGAATTGAATTTGAAAAGGGTTTGATATTAAATGAATTTTTGATAGAAACAAAATAACAGTTTTGGAATCACACTTTAATGGAAACAATTGATTGTTTTGAGTTGAAATATCATTTTGGAAATTGTAACATCACAAGTATGAAACAAAAGGTTTGAAATTTGGTTTGAAATTCAAATAGAAACAAAGGAAACAGGAAAACAATTGGAAAACAAACAAAACAAATGCAATGAACATGATGCCATGATGCAAAACATAAAATAACAGAGAGCAAACATTCTAATGGCTATTTTTCATACTTGGGATGTTACAGAAGGGCCCGATAAAGAGACCTCACCGAGAACCGCCCCGAGGGTTCTAATGCCCAGGAGAGTTTGTCTGGGTCCGTGGAGGTCCGGACGCCCTCCATCTCACGCATGAGGAGGTCCCATTCCACCCGATCAGCGGCGACAAGGGATCGGCGAAGTGGGACGTGCCATTGATCCTCCCGACACGGAAGAGCCACAAAGACCTCTGGGTGGTAGGTGATGGCGAAGAGGTGAGGGACCTGTCTCTCAGGGGTCCCGGGCCGATCCACCAATCTAACCATAGAGTCATGGAAGAGCCGTCGCCTATCATCCTTCGCCCCCAAGCGGAAGAATGTAGATATCTCCGTGCATAGGAAGCAACCCCAAATGTGCACATCTCATATTCTTCATTTACTTCATTTTTAACTATGAGATAATCATCCGCCACATTTACAACATGACTAGTGACTGCTAGAATACATGTACATGTTAGACTAGGATTTAGAGATCATCTTATCCAAGTCTATTGGCTCCTTCCCTCACAAGTCATGTACACTATATACCCCATGAGGTTCAAATAATACAACATGAAAAGTTAGGGATTCACCACACAAGCTGAAACCAACCAGTAGGTTCATACGAGCAACACAAATTGATATCACCACACAAGTTGAGACAAAATATTTTCTCACACACCACACAAGTTGAGAGCACAATGTTCTTAGCAACAACACAAAATGATACAAAAAATGGTTCATCATACCAACAAATTGATAGGTTGATCATAACAATACAAGTTGATAGGTTCATCAAATCATAAGGTTGAAATAAAATAACAAACTGGAAGTTAATAGCACAATGGAACCAAATAACACATAGTAAGTTACTACTCTCTAGACATTTCCCTCTCCTCCCATGCCTCCCTAAGCCATTCAAGACTCCTATCTCTAGTGGTCTGCTCATAACAACTGAGTGTGTTATGATATTCATCCTTCATAAACAGTTGTGAAGCATTGAAATTCTCATTGGTGCCGGGTTCACACCCATGGGTCACAACCATGGTCATCACATCCCTAAAGTCTCGTTTCACGGGATCACCTATCGATTTAGAGGTAATTTTTTTCTACTTTCCCTCTTCTCAAATATGTCATGAATACATTCCAAACACACTTTTTAAGTGCCCTATCTATCCAACTTTTCCACGTACCCGAATCAACATCACCTCCATAATGTTCACATGTGAGGGACCAACTTGAGATGTTGACAGTTGCACCTTCACATGCTCATATGTTGGAAGCATTATACTTAGAAAAATCTTCCTCATTTTTTCCTCATCCCCGAGTGGGGCTTCCTGAAACTTGATCGTGTATGGGCATATCTGCAAAATAAAATACCTCAACATGGCTAGATATTTTATGGAAGTAGAGATACTTGTATATCAAGTTGCCACCAAGTAATCGTTAGCTTGAATGGTATTGGTGAAATGGTCTCTTTCTGAACCCGATGCATGTTGATTTAGTTACTTCCATATATTGTGGTATTTTTGAAGTGACTCCACCTATTTTTGAGTTATTTGCACAGGGGAAGCTTGAAAAAAATTCATGGGCGGGCCGTGCTCAAAGAAACACAAAAAAGTTGTTCTGAAACACACCACTTTACTAGACATTAGTCATTAATAATTTTCCGGTTGCTTACATGATCAGAAGAAACGCACATATATATAATATTTCTACAAAATAGAACAACTCTACCAAAAGAAGCCAGACACTATATGTGTTTAGACATGGAGATACATCCTACAGATCAGCTGTGCGGTTCTTGACACTTTTAAAATCTGAAATAAGACCATCATAGTGGTATTCCTCTAGCATGTCACCCTCTATGTTAACTAACAAGTTATTAACAAAATTGTCATCTTCCATCTTATTGCGTGTCCTTGTTTTAATAATCTTTGTACTAGAAAATGTGTGTTTAACACTCGTCGTAGAAGGTGGAAGAGTTATGTGCAAACACTCTAACCTTTCAATCAAATTGTAGATAGTATGTCTTCATGTCTCCACGGGGCATCGACAAAGATCAATCAAGTTTGATATATTCTTGAGCTCCTGATCTTTGGAAGCATCCAAACCAAAATGTTTCAGTTGTTATTGTAGTCCATAAATATCTTGGGGGAAATCTATTGGGTAGTACTTTTTCACCATCTCACATATAGCGCTAGCATTGAACCCTCTGAATTTGTTTCTAGAAATAAAAGTGGCACTAGTAGACAAAAGATCCATTACCTTCTCATCGAACCTTCAATTCAGTTCAAATATTTGACTCTCCAATGTTAAGGAAAATCTCGACTCGAAATCAATGCTCCTTTGTGAGCTTATCAGGCTGATGACATGCATGACCACCACACAGGATGTATGTTTCCCCACCGTCAGGAATGTCGATGGAGTGTCTTACTCAAAATTATGTCACCATGTCACTAAATTTTTGGAAGCCATCATCTGGTCTTTGCTCTTGAAGACACTCTTTTGTTGAGGATGCTAGACGAACAACATTTACAATGTCTTGTGACTTATTCTGTAAAGCTTGGCCAAGTTTCTCCGTTATCTCAAATACTTCCTTCATGAAACATAAGATAAATATGAACTTAAAGGGTGACAAGTAGCCAAAACAAGTGTCCGCTCGTGTTGAGCCAAGTGATCCATGCGCAGCCATATCTTGGATAAGAGAATAAACAACAGAAACATTTCAATAAGGTTGTAAACTGAACCAAAATGAGAACCTGATGGCTAGGTTGAAACTCCAAGTGCAGAGTGTGTAGCTAGTGGCAAGTCTTCTTCCCCACGAGGGTGACTCGAGGGTTTATATCGAACTCTTGGGGAGCCAGTATTTCAGCAGTTGTCTTCCAAGCTTCCTCCAGGATCCTGTAAACAAGTAGAGAATTTTGTGCCCTCAACCTCACCAAGTGGTTGTCAAGTACAAGGTGTGAGACTTCTAAATTTCAATGCAAAACTAAAAGTAAATGTGCAATAATTAAATCTACTACTAAATGCAAATGAGAAAATAAATATGCAATGGATTGTTTTTGTATTTTTGTGATGCAAGTGGTGATGGAGATAATGTAAATTCGATTTGGAGATGCAAGTAAAGTAAATTGCAGCAAAGTAACTAGAGTGTTTTCTTATAATTAAAATAGGACCGGGGTTCATGGTTTCACACTTGTATTCTCTCAAATAAAGTAGTAGACGGTGGACATAAAGAATTACATGTGAGATTACAATAACATGTTTAACATTGAGTACTTTCATATGGGCATCATGTCCTAGCATAGATATCTCTACGGTCATATTGATCCCTCTTATACTCCACCAAGATGCGAAATAAATCATAACACCTCGATAATTAAGGAAAAACCAGAGTATAGCTTTAAGCAATGTGACATGAAGTTGAAGTAAGAACTTGCTAGATCTAGTCATGGAGATTGATTAGTGTCACTTCAAATCCCCGGTAACAAGGTACTCCTTTTTATCCCTAGTGAGGTAACTAAGAAAGGTTTAACAAAACCTAAGTGGATCGCTGAACTTCTGTCACTTTCACAACACTAGCCACCCCCCGTTACTCCAACTAATGCACCCATCATCCCACACACGCTCTCAAGAACTACATTGATCAAAGCTAGCAAATAAGAACGGGGTACATAAGATACATCTACTCAAATAAATCAAGAGAAACAATTGCAATCTCAGATTCAATAACTCATAGAAAAGACATAGGAATTACAACGGTGCCCGTAATCATGTGAGCCAGCTCATACGGATCTAATTAGTGAAGCACATAGAGAGAGAGATACAAGTGCTACTTCCACAAACCCATAGCCCTGGGGTGGACTACTCCCTCTTCATGGAGATGTCGATGGAGATGACGTTGGAGGGGTAGGAGATCACACCGGCGGCGCCCCGCCGGAGTTTTCCCCTCCAATGTGGAACTTCTGGTCTCTGTTTTGGTGTTTCGGTGTTTCGGCGGCGCTCTCCTCCGTAAGGGTACGGGGGACCCTTTTTATAGTCGGTTTTAGGTCAAGACGGAGTCGGTAAGTCGAAGATGGAAGGAATTGGGGCCACAAGGGCCAAAAAGGGGCCTCTCACGCGGCCAAGGAATCTGGCCGCGTGGAGGGTCCTCTTTTGGGCCTCTTTGCCCAATTCTCGTGGATCCTGCGCCCGCAAGTCTTCTCCTTCCAAGAAAATGACCCCCGCAGATTTTCAGGTGATTTCGCGGAAGTTTGCCCCCTGAAACGTCAAAAATATAGAAAACGGGGTTACTGACAGGCAGGGTTAATTCCATAAAAGTTGGGGGACTTTGTAATTTAACCCCAAAATACTATAAAACATTGAATTATACCCTTATATGATGCAATATGTAATAGAAAACCATGTGAAAATATACAAAATTCATCTATGTATTTTACATGCATCAACATCCCCAAGGTTAACCCATGCTCGTTCTCGAGTATGAAGGTGATAAAACTAAGATGAGTTTTGCATATTGAAACAATCATGGGATATCAAGGAGGATTATTCATGCTACATATAATCAAATGATTAATAGTAGAAATGAGTAGCAATATATAATTCATGTTGTAAGAAATATCAAATATGCAAGCAAAGATGCTTCATGAAAGTTCACAAAGTGTATAATGAAATAAAAACACTATGGACCAAATGCATACACAAAATGAAAAATAAAATTTATATTGGTCAAATAATAGCATCATGGAAAATAGAAAATATGGTGGACAATTTGGAGAAAATTAAGTAGAGGTAAAACATGATCAAGTCTTATTTAGCCTTTAAATTATTCAACTAAAATTACTAATTGAAATATGCTATCCATTGATCTAGGACTCTCATTGCCCCTTTATCACTATCATCTTAAAATTGTGAGTATTGAAGTAATGAGAATGACAAGGTGGTTGAAAGCCTTATGCCCCGTGAGTGTGAAAACCTACTCCATGATTACTCAACTTAAGATTACTAATAAGATTTGTACAATCATAATAAGTATTAATGACATCTTATATATATTTACTAATTGGATACTCCCTACGAGGCTCCACGTGAATCCTAGAAAAACACTAAGAAATAACCTTAGGATCTGAGTTCTATGGTCCAGATTAAATAAGGGGAATTGCGGTCAAAGAGATTTATGTGCGCACTTTAAAAGTCCTTGGACGTGCTTAACAAGGGTAATTGGATCGATCGATGTGATGCGTGCAAGGCTGCATCGCCTTTTTTTTTTCAAGCTACCACGCCGCCGGCAATTAGCTTATTACCTAGATTGATTCACGTGTACATACATATCAGGCAAGTATCATTATTCTGAAGCTACCCGCCCGGCCGCCGGCCGGTGAAGTTTGAGGAGCCAAAAATTCATGTGTCGTGGGAGGGCTTGCATGGCCGGACACGGCTGTGTGAAGAGAAGAATTTGATTTATAGGTGATAGAAAATAGCATGTGGAATTATCAGATTTCCTCTACCTTCAATTTTTCATGTTATACTAGGAGCTCAGTTGCAATTTCGGAAAGGATTGCCAAAAGGTGTCGCCGAACTCGATCAATTACCCGATGCCCATACAGTTTGCGTGCAAGATCTCACATATTAACTGCAGGTCACATGCTTGACTTCACGGAGTTACCTGACGGATTCTTCATCCAATTATGAATTAATTATTTGGAGTCCCTCATCGGCTCTGCCTACATGCTGAGGTATCCTTCATCTTCAGTCTCAGTTATATTATACCTCCTCACAATCTGTTATGAGTCAATATGCGTGCAAGGCCAATATTGAGAAAAAAAATACTTGCCCCCTTAAACGTCCAATTTTTGTATACTATAAATTAATGTCAAGAGAAGTTTTAAGATATACTGAACATCCATGCATGATGCATGGGCAGTGAATTGCATGCCAGAAATTTAAGCCATCAGATTCTTCTCAATGTTTCTGAAGCGAAAATGGCATACATAATTTTTTTTAATTTCTTCACAAATATACGATTTTATTTTATTATTTAATGATGTATACCTGATGATCTAAAAACGAATATGTAAGTTATAAATCTAGATGTGGTCTGATGGTGAAGGGAGCAGCCACACAATACAAAAAAGAAGAAAAAAAAAAACTCTTTCATGTACGTGAAGTATTTTATATGATTTTATAGTAATAGCAAATACTTCACATTAACAATATTATTCTTTGGTAATCGAACCAACTATTTTAGGTGCTTTAAAGTAATTTCTGTTGAGATTGATTATGCAATTTTACTGTCTTGCTTAGTTTTTCCCCGTAATAAAGACATTTTCTCATATAGCTATAGCTATGTTTCATCTCTATTTTCTCTGGGTTAGGTTCAATGACACAATTACATAATTTTTTGCGTCACGGGTAACTCAAAGTTACAAATAATTTTTCCGCTTACATATAGCACCGAGAATTCCATTAATGGCGGTTGGATTAGCATTGGCGAACAAAGACCGAACTAGGTGAGATTCCTTTTCGTGACCATCGATATATTCATATATGGGTAATGTGTAATTTATCACAATCAACGTAATTTGGTCAATCACCGGAGTCGCCAGGATAGATGCATTGATGGTCCATAGAAAGAGCTCACGGGTCTGCATGTTTCTAACTATACTACATGTATACACGTAATCAGTTAGCCTACAGATCATGTGTAAGCATATGGCGACGTATAATTCTGTCTAGCGGTTATTACATCTCTATATATTCTCTCTGTTTATAGATTAATTTTACCAATGTTTAATTATGACCCCCATGTATGCTACTGGACCATGTGTTTCCATGCCTACTTTATCTGAATCTGTACCAAAATAGGTCATTACCCGTATGATTTGGCTTACAATTGTGATGATTAAATCTATAATAATTTTGTTTTATCTTGGTCGGTCATGTGAAATTGAATGTGTACACATTTACACAATGAATTAATGGATCCTATTGCAGTTAGAAAGGTTACTGTTGGCTGGCCACTGTACTGCACAGTAGGAAAAAAACATCGACCAAGAGTCAGATCCTAATGGTGACCAGAGGATATGTTGTATAAATATGTCACTGTTAAACTGGTAGAACCTGGGGATCTACGTGGTCGGGGACGTAGTCTGCAGGGGAAGGAGGGGGTGGTGTGGAGGCGAGGGGTGCGCGGCCGGCGGCGGGGCGCCGTCGCGCGGGAGGAAGAGGGGGCGGCGGCTAGGGCTGGGGCGGCGGCGCACGGGAGAAGGCCGACTCCTTTGGGAGTCGGCAATAATGATTTGATTATTGCTTGCCTCAATCAGAACGGAATACATGTGTTTATATAGGAGGACGGCCTCCTCTAAACCCTAATTTACTTGGGCTAAGCCCCTAATTTACTTGGGTTAAGCCCACAACTAGCCACTTTTGGACTTCTTACGCGTATACTGTATACCGACCATAACATCTCTCCCCGCCTTCTCAAACAGCTCGTCCTCGAGCTGAACTTCTGGAAACTGCTGGCGGAACTCGTCGAGCTTCTCCCAAGTTGCGTCACTCGCCGGAAGTCCTGTCCACTGCACCAGGACATGCCAGACATCACGGCGCTTCTGGGCCTTCAGTACCTCCTCCGGAGCTAGAAGAAGTCGCCCCCGTGCCGTAGGGGGTAAAGCTGGTGGTGCCGCAGGTGGGTCGCCGCGGTAGGCCTTGAGCAAGCCCACGTGGAAGACGTCGTGAAGGCGGGACCCCTCCGGTAGCTCCAGCCGGTAAGCGAGCGATCCGACGCGCCAGGACACGGAAGGGACCCGCGTAGCGAGGTCCCAGCTTCCGCTTTGAGCGCGGGTCTAAGGACTGTGTAGTCCGATGTAGAAGACGGAGCCATACCAAATCCCCCACCGCGAACTCCGCGTCACGATGGTGTGCATCATAGTACTTCTTGGACAGCTGCTGTGCCTGAAGGAGGCGCTGCCGCGCCTCGTCCAATATCTCGTCGCGGGTGCGGAGTAAGTCTCCCGCGGCCTCAGTCCGGGCTGTCCCGTCCTCAAAGGGCAGCATGCGCGGAGGCGGACGGCCATAGACCATCTCGAAGGGTGTGGTGTGCAGGGCGGCATGATAGGAGGTGTTGTAGCAGTACTCCGCCCATGCCAGCCAGTCCACCCAAGCTCGTGGGCGATCGTGATGCAGCGCAGGTACATGGCAATCACCTTGTTGACCACCTCGGATTGCCCGTCGGTCTGGGGGTGGAACGCGGTGCTGAGACGGAGCTTGACGCCGGCCAACCGAAAGAGATCCCGCCAGACGTGTCCCGTGAACACCGGATCACGGTCGCTGACGATCGACGTCGGAAACCCATGTAGCCGAACGACCCCGTCGAAGAAAGCTCGAGCCACAGAGGCGGCCGTGTAAGGATGACCCAACGCGATGAAGTGCGCGTACTTGGAGAAACGGTCGACCACCGTGAGGATGACGGACTTGCCGCCCACTTTGGGAAGCCCCTCGATGAAGTCCATGCAGATATCCGCCCACACCTGCGAGGGAACCTCGAGGGGCTGCAATAGGCCCGCCGGCCGCTGCGTCCGTCTTGTTGCGCTGGCACGTCACACACGCGCGGACCCAATCCTGCACCAACGCCTTGTCTCGCGGGATATAGAAATCAGCGCGAAGGCGGTGGAGGGTCTTCTGAACACCCTCGTGACCTGATGAATGTGCCAACTCCAGGACCTGATGGCGGAGATCGTCGTGGTCGGGCACAAAGAGGCGGCGGCCGTAGAGGAGCAAGCCGTCTGCCTGGTGCCAGGGCGCCTCCAATGTGCCGGTGTTCAGGCGCTGTTCTAGGTCCTTAGCGTCGGCGGCCGATGCCGTGGCCTGTCGGATGGCGTCGAGGAGAGCGAAGGACGGCCCGGAGCGAACGCACATGGCCGCTCCCACGGGAACCGCGTCTTCCTCGAGTAGCTCGTAGTCGCGGCGAGAGAGGGCATCCGCCACCGTGTTAAGCCGCCCGGGGCGGTACTCGACGGTGAAGTCGTAGCCAAAGAGCTTGCTGATCCACTGATGCTGTGGCACTGTAGAGAGGCGCTGGTCGAGCAAGAACTTGAGGCTGTAGTGGTCCGTACGGACCCTGAAGGAGCGGCCCCAAAGATACGGCCTCCAATGCCGCACGGCCTGGACGAGTCCGATCAGCTCGCGCTCGTACGCCGCGAGCTTATGGTGGCGGGCGGCGAAGGGTCGGCTGAAGAAGGCCAACGGCCCGTCGCCCTGGTGCAAGACGGTGCCGAACCCGGTGCCGGAGGCGTCGCAGTCGACCACGAAGGGGCTGTCAAAGTCCGGCATTTGGAGTACCGGCCCCGTCGTGAGGGCGCGCTGGAGTGCCTGGAACGCCTCCGTGGCCGCGTCGTCCCATGCGAAAGCGTCGCGGCGAAGAAGACGTGTCAGTGGCGCCGCAATGTTGCCGAAGTCCCGGATGTACTTCCGGTAGTAGCCGGCGAGGCCGAGGAACCCGCGCAGCGCCCGAGGGGACTGTGGGGTCAGCCAGGCGGCTACGGCTGCGACCTTGTCCGCGTCCATGGCCACGCCGTCCGCGGAGATGACGTGCCCCAAGTAGGCGACCGAGGCCGTGCCAAACGAGCACTTCGAGCGCTTGAGGTGAAGACGATGCGCCCGAAGCTCGTTCAGGATGATGGCCACGTGCTGTAGGTGCTCCGCCCAAGATGCACTGTAGATAAGAATATCATCAAAGAAAACAAGCGCAAATCGGCGTAAGTAGGGGCTGAGTATGTCGTTCATGAGGGCCTGGAACGTCGCCGGCGCGTTGGAGAGGCCGAAAGGCATCACCAAGAACTCAAAGTGGCCGTGGTACGTGCGGAATGCGGTCTTCTCGATGTCGTCCGGGTGCATCCGCACTTGGTGATAGCCGGAGCGGAGGTAGAGCTTGGTGAAGAAGCGTGCCCCGTGCAACTCGTCCAAGAGCTCGTCCACCACCGGAATGGGGAACTTGTCCTTGTAGGTGACGGTGTTGAGGGCGCGGTAGTCGATGCAGAACCTCCAAGTGCCATCTGGCTTGCGCACCAGGAGCACCGGAGCGGAGAACGGCGACGTCGAAATCCGGATAATGCCCTGTGCGAGCATCTCAGCCACTTGGCGCTCGAGCTCGTCCTTCTGTAGCTGGGGGTAGCGATACGGCCGTACGGCGACAGGCGCCGTGCCCGGCGGCAGGTGGATACGGTGGTCGCAGTGTCGAGCCGGCGGAAGGCCCTGCGGCCCCTCGAAGATGTCGCGGTGCTGCTCCAGGAGGTCGGCCAACAGGGGATGCGTCTCGTCGAGGGCGGCGGCCATCATTTTGAGCTGGGGTGACGGGTCCTGCCCCGCCGATGCCGGTCCACTGGACGCGACGGCCCCCCTCGCGCCAAAAGATGAGGGTGAGGGCCTCGAAGTCCCAGAGGATGGGCCCCAGCGTGGAGAGGAAGTCGAGGCCGAGGATGAAGTCGTAGCAGCCCAGGTTGATGCCGACGCAGTCGATGGCGAAGGACTCGTCGCCAATGGTAGCGGGAACCTGTCGCGCTACGCCTTCGCAAGCAAGGCGGTCCCCGTTGGCGACGGTGACGCTGAACCTGTCGGCGCTGGTGGGCTGGAGGGCGCGCCGCAAGGTGTCCCCGGACATGAAATTGTGTGTCGAGCCAGTGTCGACGAGCGGTCAGCGTCTCCCCCTTAATGGTCACCGGAAGGAGCATGGTCTTGGCCGTCTTGATCCCTTCCAGCGCGTGAAGGGAGACGACGAAGGACTTGGCGTCCACTGGTGCGTATGACGTAACACCGGCCTCGGAAAGCGTCGCGGCCTCAAGCTCCGCGGTGACGGCCTCCACGGCGTCGTCGTCGATGGTGTCCAAGTAGAAGAGGCGGGCACACGTGTGGCCCGGCGCGTACTGCTCGTCGCAGTTAAAACAGAGCCCCTTGCGACGACGCTCGAGCTGCTCGGTCGCGGTGAGGCGCTTGAACGGGCGCGTGGGCGCCGGTGCAGTCCCTGGAGTGGTCGGCGCGGCGATCCGAGGCGGTGCCGGGGTCGTGGCCGGCCGGGGGGGGGAATGCGCACGCCCCGGTTCGGCTGCAGCTGCTGCATGGCGTTGGCCCGCTGCTCGTAGGCCCGTGCGTAGTACATGGCGGACTGCAGGTCTTGAGGCTCCCTTAGCTCCACGTCGACGCGGATGTGGTCGGGCAGGCCCCCGACGAAGAGATCGGCTCGCTGGCGGCCCGAGATGTCAGGCGCGTGACACGGCAATGCCTGGAAGCGGTCTGCGAAGTCCTGCACCGTGCCGGTGAAGGTGAGGCGGCCGAGCTCGGCCAAGCGACTACCGCGGACCGGCGGCCCGAAGCGGCGGAGGCACAAGTCGCGGAAGCGTCCCATGACGGCATACCACCCTCGTCCTGCTCAAGGGCGTAGTACCATGTCTGGGCGGCGTCGCGGAGGTGGTAGGAGGCCAACCATGTACGGTCGGATGCGAGCGTCCGCTGTCCCCGGAAAAATTGCTCGCATTGGTTGAGCCAGTTGAGAGGGTCGATGGTGCCGTCATACGTGAAGAACTCGAGCTTGGCGAAGCGGGGCGGCTGTGGCCCGTGGTGGGCGGCCGCGAAGGCGCCCTCGAGGCGACCCGGGCGGCGGGTATGGATGGCGGGGTAAGGGACGCGTACGCCTCGGCGTACCCGGAAGACCCCCGCGTGCGGCGGCCCCGTATGGCGGCGGCCCGCGGAAGGAGGCGCGGCGGCCCACGGCGGTAGCGTGGCGGCGCCATGGGCGGCGCGGACAGCTGGGGGGTCGAAGGTGGCGCGGCGGCGACGGCGGCGGAAATTTCAGCGCCGTGATCGGGACGCCTTGCGTCGGCGGCGCGGAAACCGGCGGGGGCGCCGACCGCTGCAGGAGAACGGCGATTGCGTGCTTCATGTCGGAGACCGAGTCGATGACGTCGCGGAGGCCCGTGGAGAGCTCTTGGATGGAGAGGACGGGGGCGGGTTCCCGCGCCGGCGCGGCCGGGGCCGCGGACGCCGACGGTGGCGCCATGGTGGTGGATGCTCCCGACGAGGCGATCGCGGCGGCGGTGGTGGGCGGTCCCGAGGACATCGCAACCGAGGAAGATGATACCAAACTGGTAGAACCTGGGGATCTACCGGGTCGGGGACGTAGTCTGCAGGGGAAGGAGGGGGTGGTGTGGAGGCGAGGGGGTGCGCGGCCGGCGGGGGGGCGCCGTCGCGCGGGAGGAAGAGGGGGCGGCGGCTAGGGCTGGGGGCGGCGCACGGGAGAAGGCCGACTCCTTTGGGAGTCGGCAATAATGATTTGATTATTGCTTGCCTCAATCAGAACGGAATACATGTGTTTATATAGGAGGACGGCCTCCTCTAAACCCTAATTTACTTGGGCTAAGCCCCTAATTTACTTGGGCTAAGCCCACAACTAGCCACTTTTGGACTTCTTACGCGTATACTGTATACCGACCATAACATAAACACATACACAATATGGTTCTTTTTGTTCTCCAGTCAAATTTCCTGGAATAAAACAATGGTAGTATATGTTTTTCGCACAATCAAAATATTGAACTAAAAAATCTTGACCGAGCAATGAACTTGAACATGTAAATATCTTTAAATGCTAGCTAGAGCTAACAAATATATGGGGGAGATGCAAGGTGCAGTGTCCTGCGAATATATCTACACTCTTTCACTCATGACCTATGTTCTACAATAAATTTAAACTAATGAAAAAAGGAATATTATGTGGAGAGAAACTACCATTTTTTTAAACAGAAATACATAGATGGAAAGCTAACATTTTTCTCTAGAGAAAAATGTTTATGGATTTAAATAACATTACCATATTTAGTTCGCTGAAATGTTTGGATAAGTAGTAAAATAGAACAATGCAATTTAATCTACTTAGAATGACGACTCGACAACAATTCATCTTTTCTTTTGAGGCATGTACTAAATATTTCTCTTCATAGGAAGTCAAGATAATTTCCATAGGTTCAACATTTGAAATATTTAATCGGGATTAATTAAATAAAACTTACATGGTTTGAATATTTTTCATAATTTTAAACGTTGGTACAAAATTCAAATTTATCAAATATGTCTAACAGACGAGAAATATTCAACTTCGAACAAAACATTCATATTTAGATTACTTTCTAAAATATTCTACCTACTAGCCTGTGTGAATACACGGGTTGACGACTAGTCATAGAGAGCCGCAAAGAGGTACCTCTTGCCCCATGACATGGAAACAAGCCCATGTTACAATGACAAGATGAACAAACGGAGTAGACTCATCATCCTTTTTATTTTCATTCACTATTATGCATAGCTTCTTATTTTATTATAGGATGTGTTGTAGAGTCACTCAAGCTGTAAGTAAATTTCCACCATGATAAAGCATGGCTTGGGTTAGCGGCCCAATGCGTTTCTCTAGTCATATAGATACTTACTCATCAAAACTTACTATTCCTCTATTTCATTTCGGCATGGTAGGAGTCCAAAAACAAAAGTACATGATATCAACCAAATGTAATTTTTTTTGTGCAATGTTCAAAGCTTTCCAGTGATACACGTTTATAGCTAGCTCCCAACCACACACTTGTCAAACGCAAAACTTGTGGCTCCCATTATTGGGTCATGTTTATTAGATGCATAAAAAGTAAAGTGTGCCTTCAAAAATTCGTGAGAGTCCTATCCCAAGTTCAACCCATGACAATTAATAAAGCGAATATCTTAATTTAGAACATAAATAACACAATAACATGGTGAACATACTCGGAATAGCAATGAAGCTAATGGGAAGATATGGTGACCTCACTGGAAATACTTGGCTAAGAAGTGTTGGAAACAAGTTTTTACTTGTTGGAATTTTTAAATTTTTGGGCTAGCAAGAGGGAGATAGTTGACCAGCTACTATGCATGCATATGTCCATAGAACTACTCATTTCATGACAAAAATAAACCAGCAATTAACATCAAGGACATGAATAAGAGATAGCTCAAGACAACATTATTGCAAATTTCTACACATAAAAAGCCTATAAATCATGCAAACATATGTAGCTTTTAAAATCAACCATGGCATCCCTATTCCAAGTCATAATACTAGCATACAATACATTCCAACCCCAAACTCCAGTAGCTCAATCTCATATAAAATGATGTTGGTGGTCTTATCAAAACAAAAATAAAAACAAAAACTAGACGCTTCAAGTCTCTACGATAAATGCTTTGCTTAGAAAAACAGAAAGTAGACGCGTCCTAACCAAAAGAGTGTAGCTCCAGTGGGGTGTTCATCACATCCCCAAGCTTATGGCTTTCACCATTCTTGGATGTCTTGAGGCGCAGCTCCTGTATTCCCTGTGAAAAAACTTCACAAAACATGTTTCTCCCATTCTTTTTCTGTGGGGTGAGATTAGCAAGGACAAACAAATCACATGCTTGCTGTGCAAAATTCCAAATCAAATGCTCCAGTAGATAGACAATAAGGTTTTATGTTGTATGTTCACTCTCTTGCTTGGAAGAATCATGGAAATTCGATTCCCAAGCCCAAAGAGTGCATAAAACAAAAGAAGGCAGAATCTGTCCAGAAAAGCAGCAGCAGCAAAACAAACGTTTTTCCCTAAGCTAGACTCGTCAAAAAATTAAGCCAATTATTATGCTTACAGAGGACAAAAAGTTGCAGTTTATACTAAAATATTAGCTCAATCCGACATACCAATAAAAAAGTAAAATCATACGGTGAGCAGACTCGTGCTGAAACAGAAATTTCATGCACTAGGATAGCAACTTATAAGTCCAAATGGGTTTGACTTGACTCTTTATTGAAAACTCCAGAATTAAAACAAAAAACTAATCTCTTGAGACAGCAAGAGGACACTAGGAAAATCCAAACAAAAATAACCGGGTTGCCTCCTGTAAAGCGCTTTGTTTATAGCCATATAGCTAGGCTTTATTTACTTGATAATCAAGAGGGATAAAGCTCATGAGGGAGCTTGTTCTTCAGCGTGCCCCTCTTCCTTGGGAAGTTCTCCATGATTTTGTTGTGAGGGAACTGAAACTTGACATTCCCTTCCTTGGAGTCTATGATTGCACCTGTAGTACGAAGAAAAGGTCTACCCAAAATAATAGGACTAGGGGATTTATCCCCCATATCCATAATAATGAAATCAACGGGTACAAAAGTCATGTGCAATTCAATCATAACATATTTTACTTGTCCTATAGCATGTTTAGTAGAGTTATTAGCAAGGACAAATTCACTTGATCACTTCTCTAAATTTTCTAGTTCTAGCAATTCATATAATTCTTTAGAGAGTACCGATACACTAGAACCTAGATCTAACACAACATGGTGAATTTCTTTTCCAATTGAAACTAGCACCTTGGGGATCCATGCATACCCAAGCTTAGGAGGTATCATGGCCTCATTCTTGTACCTATCAATTTTTTCTTGCAAGATATGATTAGCAATATAAGATCCAAAGCCAGGTTGATTAACATTTATAGTGGGATCACTAGCAAATTTTTGTAGAGTAGCAATAAGTTCTTGCAAGCTACTTTTTTCTAAATCAAGCAATGGATACTTAATTTCAGTAAGAATCATAATTTCCTCTACTTTACTCTCTAATTTAGCTAGCATGATTGATTCATGAGGACTAATTTCATCTTTGCTAGCAAGATAAGACATATATGGAAGTAAATATTCAGGGTACTTCACTATTCATTCAAAGTTTCTTCTAAGCTAGTAGGGACATGCTCACTTGTATTCAGCAATATGATCAATATTTTCAATAATAGGAGCAGCAATAGTAATTGAATTCATTCCTACACTAGGTTGTGCTTGTGGCTTTCCTGCTGACATGCTTAATAGAGTTGCTTGATTATCAGCTAATTTTGACAATGCTTTATCTAAATTCGAAGGTTGAAGTTGCAGTCCTTTAATATCACTACTAATGGATGCAATAGACTTATTTAACTCATGTATAATAGCATTGTGACTAGCAACTTGTTCCATAAGCAATTTATTAGATTCAGAAATTTCACTAGAAGGCTTCCACTTATTTTCATTAGCATTAGGATACGGAACAAAAGGTTTATTTGGCACATAAGGAGGTTTACTATATGAATTTTAAGCATTACCAAAACCATTGCTACCATAATTCCTAACAAACACTTTCAGAATTACTACCAACTAGCTCCTGCAAAGGCACATTCTCCATATATTGTTTATTAATAAAAGCAAGAATAGTGTCCATTTGAGAAGACAAATCATTGGTTTCTTCAATTGAGTTTATTTTCTTAGTGGGATTGGGTGCTCTTTCAGTATTCCATTGACTATAATTTTGCAATATGCTTTCTAATATGCTCTTAGCCTCATCTACAGTTTTACTCATAAAGGCACCTCCAGCAGCAGAATCAAGTATATTTCTAGACATGTAGTTTAGACCATTATAAAAAGAGTGTAGTATGGTCCATTCATTTACTCCATGTGATGGGCATGTTCTAAGCATTAATTTAATTCTATCCAATGCCATGGCTACATGTTCATTGTCATTTTGCCTAAATGAGAGGATATTATTCCTATTTTGCAAAATTTTAACGGGAGGATAATATTTCTTAATGAAAGCTTCTTTTAAATCATCCCAAGACTTTATACTAGCTGTAGGTAGTGAAAGTAACCATTCTTTAGCCTTTCCTCTAAGTGAAAAAGGAAATAATTTCAGTTTTAGAACACTACTTTCCACATTTTTAAATTTTTGCATATCACATATTTCCATGAAATCATGAAGATGCATAGAGGCATCCTCCATAGCACTACCACCAAATTGCTCTCTAGTAATTAAATTCAATAAACTAGGACTTACTTCATAGCTTTCATCTTGTATTTCAGGTGTAGTAATTGGCCTAGCAATGAATTGGTCATTGGGTGTATTTCTGTAGTCACTTAATTTAGTTCTATCACCCATTTTAACAGTTTTTATGTAGTTTATATTTTTTTATGCAAAACTGAAAACTAAAGTAACTAGGCAAATTCAAAATACTAAAATAAACCAGATAACTAAATGCAAAACTAAAATGCAAACTAAAATAAAATATGCAACACAAAACAAAAACAAAAACAAGACAAGAAACAAAACAATCTACTTGAAAGAAGGTGGAGATAGAAAGGACGGTACTCACGTAGGTGCAACCTCCCCAAGCTTAGGTGTTTGCACACCTTGTTGGTGATGAAGACTTCTTGTGAGCTCCCTTGGACAACTCCTTCACCTATGGCTCCCCGGCAACGGCGCCAGAAAAACGCTTGATGGCTAGGTTGAGACTCCAAGTTCAGAGTGTGTAGCTAGTGGCAAGCCTTCTTCCCCACGAGGGTGACTCGAGGGTTTATATCGAACTCTTGGGCAGCCAGTATTTCAGCAGTTGTCTTCCAAGCTTCCTCCAGGATTCTGCAAACAAGTACAGAATTTTGTGCCCTCAACCTCACCAGGTGGTTGTCAAGCACAAGGTGTGAGACTTCTAAATTGCAATGCAAAACTGAAAGTAAATGTGCAATAATTAAATCTACTACTATATGCAAATGAGAAAATAAATATGCAATGGATTGTTTTTGTATTTTTGTGATGCAAGTGGTGATGGAGATAATGTAAATTTAATTGGAGATGCAAGTAAGTAAAGTGCAAGTAAAGTAAATTGCAGCAAAGTAACTAGAGTGTTTTCTTATAATTAAAATAGGACCGGGGTTCATGGTTTCACACTTGCATTCTCTCAAATAAAGTAGTAGACGGTGGACATAAAGAATTACATGTGAGATTACAATAACATGTTTAACATTGAGTACTTTAATATGGGCATCACGTCCTAGCATAGAGATCTCTACGGTCATATTGATCCCTCTTATACTCCACCAAGATGCGTAATAAATCATAACACCTCGATAATTAAGGAAAACCCAGAGTATAGCTTTAAGCAATGTGACATGAAGTTGAAGTAAGAACTTGCTAGATCTAGTCATGGAGATTGATTAGTGTCACTTCAAATCCCCGGTAACAAGGTACTCCTTTTTATCCCTAGTGAGGTAACTAAGAAAGGTTTAACAAAACCTAAGTGGATCGCTGAACTTCTGTCACTTTCACAGCACTAGCCACCCCCCGTTACTCCAACTAATGCACCATCACCCACACACGCTCTCAAGAACTAGATTGATAAAATTTAGCAAATAAGAACGGGGTACATAAGATACATCTACTCAAATAACTCAAGAGAAACAATTGCAATCTCAGATTCAATAACCCATAGAAAAGATCCATTACATAGGAATTACAACGGTGCCCGTAATCATGTGAGGCAGCTCATACAGATCTAATTAGTGAAGCACATAGAGAGAGAGATACAAGTGCTACTTCCACAAACCCATAGCCCTAGGGTGGACTACTCCCTTTCATGGAGATGTCGATGGAGATGACGTTGGGGGGTAGGAGATCACACCAGCGGCGCCCCGCCGGAGTTTTCCCCTCCAATCTGGAACTTCTGGTCTCTGTTTCGGTGTTTCGGCGGCGCTCTCTCCGTAAGGGTAGGGGGACCCTTTTTATAGTCGGTTTTAGGTCAAGACGGAGTCGGTAAGTCGAAGATGGAAGGAATTGGGGCCATAGGGGCCAAAAGGGGGCCTCTCACGCGGCCAAGGAATCTGGCCGCGTTGAGGGTCCTCTTTTGGGGCTCCTTGCCCAATTCTCGTGGATCCTTCGCACGCAGGTCTTCTCCTTCCAAGAAAATGACCCCCGCAGATTTTCAGGTGATTTCGCGGAAGTTTGCCCTCTGAAACGTCAAAAATATAGAAAACGGGGTTTCTGACAGGCAGGGTTAATTCCATAAAAGTTGCGGGACTTTGTAATTTAACCCCAAAATACTATAAAACATTGAATTATACCCTTATATGATGCAATATGTAATAGAAAACCATGTGAAAATATGCAAAATTCATCTATGCATTTTACATGCATCAGAACCCCATCTTGTGTCTCCCGGTCGGTTAGGTGCACATATCTGATTTTTGCCTTGACCCGTCTCGATGGTAGTATTAGAGAATCCATTTTCTAGTTCAAATAGTTGGGCATGATGAAGTTCATCATGATACTTTGAAGAGGAGTAAACGGTGTTTGTGACAAATGTAAATTTCTTGAAGAACTGTGAAATGGGAACCACTTCCTTGGATGCATCAACTAGAGAAAGTTGTAGCCGATGGGCATAACAATGTACATAATACACATATGGGAATTCTTGGAGGAAAAGAGCTTGTAGTCCATTCAACACACCTGTCATGTTACTAGCCCCATAATAACACTGTCCTCGAAGGTTCTGAATATCAAAATCATGGTTTGATAACACAAATCTCAATTCGTCTTTAAGTGTCAAAGACCTTGTGTTACCCACATGTATCCAGTCAAAGAATCTCTCTTTTAAAATACCATCGTAATGAAGAAGTCTTAGAACCAACGCCATATGCTCCCTCTTTTCCACCTCACAGGTTTCATCTACTAAAATAGAGAATTTGAGTCCCCGGTTTCCTCACGAATAAACTTCCTTATTTTGCATGCCTATATACTCAAGATGTCCTTCTGAATTTCTGGGGATGTATATTTCGAATTGTATGGATCATTGCCTCCCACAACTTTGGCAATCTCGAGGTGGAATTCTGCAAGAAGATCCTCCATTTCAAGAAAGTTTCCTTTATTCTTTGACCGGGCACTCTCATCAGGGCCTCTAAAGGCACAAGCTTGAAATGCAAGCCACTTAATAGCGGCAATTGAGACTTTCAAACGCAAGCGGCTTCTTTCAACTTTCCCTTTGTCCTTAACCGCTCTAAAATTTTCTATGTGGCATGGTTGATGAATCAAGGCTTGAGAACTAGTGGTTGCATTATGGTGTGACGAGCATGGTACAGAACCTGTGTAAGTCAAGAATGCACAATGTTTTCCACTATTTACCCTCTTCCAACTATCAAATCCACCAACTGCGAAGACATGAGAACCACGTCTTGTATTCTCCTTCTTCCCGGACATGAAGAAAAATAGACAATATGCACAATGTTTCTCCTCCGAGTACTCTAGCCATGATGGAAAAAGACCAAACCAGTTGTACTGGAAACGGCGTCGGTGCCCTTCTTCACCTGAAAGTTTATAATTTTGTAGACGAGTCTGCATAGGGCCTAAAGACAAATATGATCTTATCACACAATCTTTTTGTTCTGATGGATATTGCCAGATTTGAGGGCGCAATACAGTGTCGCGCTGCAAGAACTGGATGCCATGAAAAGTAACCTGTGCATTTTCCTGAAGTACTTCGTCATGGTTCTATTCTTGTTGTTCTATTTCAAGCAATGGCAAAGAATTGTTTGTTGGCTCTGAATCATCTTCTTCAACTTCAATAATATCAGTTTTTTTCAAGACGAAGTCAATTCTTCTCTGTGTGGCTTTTCCCATGGCAGTGCAAAAACTGAAGAAAAAACCAGTAAAGATTGCCCCGTTTGATGCTATCAAATTGGTCACCAAAAATTTGGAGAAAGAAAGAAATTACCTATGCAAGAATATTGGAGAGGAGTAGGCTTCGATTGGGTCGCAGACGCTGCTTGCTTGATGTTGAACCTCCGGCCGGTGCCTCGTGCCCGTGCGATGCGGCCGTCCCTGTAGGTTGCAAGCTTGCAGCCACGGTGATGCCTTGGCCGCCCCCGGCGACAGGCGGTGGCGCGGCGCTGCTGCCTCCTCATCCCTCCACCGGTTCCCTCCAAACCCCCTTGTTTTGTTGTATAAATCTTGAGACCTAGCGTGGCATCCAAAATGGTTAGTGCTAGGCGTAGGGCGGCCTAGGATTTGCTAATCCTAGGCCCCCTCGCGAGCCATCGGATCTGCATCTAACGGCCAAAAATACGCAAAACTTGTTTTTGCGTTTGAGCCCCTCACTTTTTTGGATATAGAACCCGCAGCCCACAACAGCCCCACTTAAGCGAAGGGGTATATCGCGTTGCCCCGGCTATCTCGATAATTTCAGCAAAACTGCCATTGCAACAAATTCACTGGTATCGCAACAAAAATTATCGCCCATGTGTACAAAAAAAGTATTGCAACAAATTGTCCTGAAACAAAATCAAAAATATAACTAATGATACAAAAGAATAGTTAAACAATGTGTTTATTTTGTTGCAACAAAAAAATTCATGCAATTCAACAAAAATCACAACCTATTGCAGCAAAAAAAAATATTTGCATCAATTAAAAAGTTGATAAGCCAGAAAATAATTTGTCACCGTTCCAGTTGCAACAAAAATTATCCGTCGTTTCAACAAAAATGCAAAACGATAGCAACAATAAAATCACATGTTTACAACATGTGAAGGAATGCATAAAAACATATCATTCCAAATGAATTCTAAACACATATATGTATTTCTTACAAAATCATCCAGAAAACATTGCAACATCTCGCTTGTGATTTCTCAACAAAGTGAGTAAATTTGTTACAAATTTTAAAGACGTACACAACATCCATAAAAATGACGAAACACTTAACGTATTTATGCTTGCACGTGGTGGGCTGCTGCTAACTCGGAAATTGGGCTAAAAACACAAATTGTTGCTAACTGGGCCTGGAAGTCGACCCAAGAAGTCTCGCGAGTGCTGGAAGGAAAAGGACCTACGTTACGCTTGTTTAGGTCCCGCTAAACAAAGCGTTTTCCATCCAAAATCCCTATGGACGCTGTCCTTTTTGTCGAGTTACCTGGAGTCCTGGACTGTGAATAGGAGCTGAACAGGGTTACGTGAGATTAGTGTAGGCAGGTGTAGGCCTTGTGTGCTCATGGGCTATGCTGGCTTGAGATGCATAGTACTAAAAAATTATTTTGCAAAAAAGATGGCCAGGCCACAGCCTAGTTTGGCTTCAACAGAGCTCGGCATGTGGTTGTTTGCGCTCTTAATTTTGTTGTGTGTTCATTGAACTTTTTTATTATCAAATTGGCAATACTCAACTAGGTTCAAACAACCTAGATAATGCGTATGGTCTTGCACTTCCTTGATACACATGTCAAGAAAAAATTTAGATGCACATGCACATAATCATTATTAAAAATGCTAACTGTGTCAGAGAAATAATTTTCCATACATGAGGGAAATGTACTCTTTGGATTTTATAAATCATGTGAATTCCCCAATGCATCTTTTCGTGACCATAAGTGTCACCCCACCAAAAGCTAGCCATTGCATCATTTATCTCCTTGCAAAGTTATTTTGGAATTTTGAAAACCCCATTGAAAACACAGGAATATATTGACAGATTGGATTATAGCCTTCAATAATATCTCCTTCTCCCCCTCACCCCTCCCCCACTAACAACATTTTTTTATTTCCATCCCTTAATTCTTTCAATCACTATTTCCAATGGATAAACAATGTTGTCCGTCCGAACCAAACCGACCATGGAAGGGAGACCAATGTATTTATCCAGCATAGCTTCTGACATTATATTCTATTCTAAACAGATTCCTGCCTTTAAATCAACATTAACATTCAGACTAAAGAAAATGTTGTATTTTTATTCACTCACCAATTGTCCCAAGCTTGCACGGTATTGATTCAGTACTCATCTCAATGAGGTTGCATTAACCATGTTTGGTTTCATTAGTATAAGGGAGTCATGAACGAATAATAAATGTGATTATGATGGTGCATTTCTGCACACCCAAACACCTACTAAGCCACTAACCTCCTCTTTATGAGCAAAGCACTAGAAAGATCCTCTACACAAGAAAGGAATAAATAAGGTGAAAGAGTATCTCCTTGATGGAGTCCTCTTGTAGGAATAATATCATTAGTCTTCTAATCATTAACCCAAATTGTGTATTCTAATGATCTCACGCATGCCATAATAAGTCCACCACTTCTTCATGAAAACCAAGGCGCGTCAACATACACTCCAAAATCACCAATTCCACACGATCGTAAGCTTTGTGCATATCAAGTTTTACCGCACAAAAGCCCTCCTTACCCTTATTTTTGTTCTTGATCATGTGAATACTCTCATATGCTAGCAAGATATTATCGATAATGAATCTCCTGTGAAAAAAGGCACTCTAAACTTGGTAAATTATCTCATCCAAAATCATCTTCAAGTGAAAAGAAATCATCTTAGAGATGACCCTACATAACACATCACACAAGCTGATTGGTCTACATTGTGTTATTTTCTCTAGGTTTGAAATTTTTGGACCAAGAAAATAATTGTATCATTCTAGCCGTAAGGGATTTTCCTATTATTCATAGGAGCCAAAAATTCACCTGTCAACACCTGTCCCAAAATGTGCCAACTTTTTTTTAAAGAACAAAGCATGTAACCCATCTGATCCCGACCCTTCATGCCTCCAATTGAAAATAAATCTTTCTTTACCTACTCTGTCGTACATGTCCTTAAAAGTCCATCATTCATCATATTAGTAACCCTTGGCGTTACTTTGTCAAGTAACTCTGGATCTGGTGAATCTATTTATTTAGAAAAAGGCCCGTAAAGCATTGCGAAATCATTGGATTGAGGTAATCGGATCCCTCAATTCAGTTGTTATTATCATCATTCATTCTCTTAATTGTATTTCGTTGTCGCCTAGTTGAATCAGATATATGAAAGGAACGTGTTTCGTCACTGAGCTATAACCAGTTTACATGGCTACGTTGGGCCTCATGATCCACAAGTATAGGGGGTGTATCGTAGTACTTTCGATAAATAAGAATGTCGATCCCAACGAGGAGCAGAAGATGTTGACAAGCAGTTTGGATAAAGAATTCACTGTAACTACTAGCAGACAGGTTTTCAGTGTTTTTTGATATAGCACATAAATAAAGTACGAGTAAATAAAAGATTATAATAATAATTGCAGCAAGTGTCCTAATCATTTATAGAGAAAAAGACAAGCCGGTTGGTTTACTTATGATGACCAAATGTTCTTGAGGACACACAAGAATTTCTTCAAGTGCTTTCGCTTCATACAGCTGATTAATCTGTATTGTTTTGATAGGTGTTATGTGGGTGAACCTATGCTAATGTACTGCCCTAATTTGTAGTCTTGGACTAATACATACTTGTGATTATACCCTTTGCAAGCATCCGCAACTACAAGAAAGTAATTAAGATAAATCTAGACACAACCTTAAACTCTGGGATCCTACACTCCCTCATGTATCGGTTTCCTAACATGGGTAGGTTTCTGTCACTCCGGAAAGCTCACAATTAGTAGCCGAATACACAAAAGGCATTCCTCTAGGCCCATAAAGGTGAAGTATCATGTAGTCGATGTTCACATGACACCACTAGAAGAAAAGCACCACAACTTAAATATCAAACTATTAAATATTACTCAACATAATTCCACTACTAACATCCAGACTTCTCACATGTCCTCGAGAACTAAACAAACTACTCAAAAGACATCATAAGGATCATGATCAGAGGTGATATAATGATGAATAACAATCTGATCATAAAGTGGAAACACCGATAAATATCATAAGCATCAACTACAAACAAGTAATTCACACTTGGAGAGAGATCTAGTGGAAAACAACGATATAGCAGGACGGAGGTGGATGGTGATGATGATGGTGCTGGTGGTGATGATGTTGAGGATGATGATCTTGATGATGCCCGGTGCAATGACGGTGACGATGGCGATGATTTCCCCCCTCCGGGAGGAATTTCCCAACAAATTTATCCCTGCCGGAGAGCTTTTCTCTCTATTGGTTTCCTCCTCGTGGAGGCGGCGGAATATTTCCTTCACGATTCCTCCAGTCTTAGGGTTTAGGGGGGGTGAAGTACACGAAGGGGCACCGACAGTGGTGGGCCCGGGCCATGACACCACGTGGCGGCACGACCAGGGGGCGACCACGCCGTGGCATGGTGTGGGCCCCTGGTAACCCACCTCTACCTCCCCTTTTGGCCGGCTCCGGAATCTGGCAAAATAGGAACTTCCCGATGTTTTCCTTGAATCGCTGATCTTCAGAAATACGGTATCTTGACGGTCCTTTACCTACAGAATTCTGGTACCGGTAGTTAATTCTCCAATAATCATCAAACATGCAAATAGATGAAATAACATAAGTAGCATCTCTAAATATGAAATATATCAATGAATAGAAGTAAATTATGATATAAAAATAGTGATGCAAAATGGACGTATCAACTCCTCCCAAGCTTGGACCTCGCTTGTCTCCAAGCGAAACTGAACTCAGTAAACTAGACCACAAGTCAATGGAGTGAGGTGTCGATAAATAAAATACGTACAAGAAGCATCACATTTATCAATTGTCGCACCCGGACTTCTAGAGGATACTCACGGCCCGCTAAACAGCAGATGATTGGATTACGGGGCCTACCTGCACCCGCATCTCTTACGAGTAGGCCAACACATATAGTGTGACAACCAATCTCTACTGTTCATCGTCTGCGCAAACCATCCCATAGAAATCCGAATACTTCCATTGACGTACTTCATAACATACACACATGGTACGTCAACGACATTTGAACAAGTGATATCACAACAAATCTCTAAGACACAAATAAATAGAAATAAGTTGCAAATAGCTCTCAATAGAGCAGAGATAGCAAATACAATCATCCAGAGGACACATGTCCCAACATATCATCATTACAACACAGCGGAAGCATCCAAAGTGTCTGAGTACAAACAAGATCCAAATAGGCCTAAGAGGCCAGAAACGAAAAGACGGAGCCCATCCACGAAGTCTCGGATCCTTCCCGGGTCCGCTATCTACTCGTCAGCAGCCTCGTCATACTCCACGTAGTAGCCACCATGGGGATCCTCGGAAACGTAGTCTGCGGAAACCACAGCCCCAAAGGGGTCAGTACAGACAAGTACTGGCAAGCAAGACTCACAAGATACCAAAGTGTACCCGTCAACACCAAGCACAGATGCTTTGGGTTCAACGGAAGAATGGGTGATACAAAAGATGCGGCAGCGGGCTGCACTAACCAACTACAGATACATGCTACAACTTCCGGCTAACAGAAAGGAGATAAGATAGCGTATCATAACCATCTACAACTAACCTCAAACAAACCCATCCTGGATCTCGCCCCTTATCCAAAGAAGCAATCCGAGGATAACTCACACTGTTGGATTAAGGTGACAACATTCTTATGGTGGAAGTAATCTATATTACTAGTCAAGTTGTTATAGTTAGGTGTAAGTTGTCTGAGTACTTGTTAGCTAGTACTTTCACCAAGTCATCCATAACCGCGGAAAACACGGCTTCTCAAGAAGATTTAACCCTGCAGGGGTGCACCAATTTGGCCGTACACGTAAGAATATCCCGCCAGACGGGAATCAAACCCACCAAGCGAGGAACTCAACACAACTCAACTCTTCTTCGCATCAAGCCCAAAGAACCACGTGCTGTGCGTGCGCGGCTAATCGAGCCCCCACGAAGAAAAGGGGGACCCTCATAGCACTCTAAGACCACGCCGCCCTAAATGCCGACTACAAAAGTTCCACCCTGGCCTCGGGTTCGCACCTGCATATGCATGCATCAAATGGAAAGCCCGAACTAAGTGTGGCGATTTGGACGAGATGCGAATCGAATCAAATTGAGGGGGGAGCCCATTCACGCTTCCCACATGCGGATAGTGCGCTCATCATGGATCAGTAGACAAGACCCTTTTACTAATTAGGGTCGACACTAGCAGGCCTCAAAACCACACCGGGCCTCCTGCCGGTGCCTTATCATCAAATTAGCATTACCTCAAACATTAACAGGTTGATTGTTTAAACATCGAGCCCCAGAACATAAGTAATAAGGTAATAGAAATAACGGACAAAAGACTCGAGCATGTAACAACCCTAAGCATGCTAGTAAGACACAGACAACAAGCAACGGGGTTTTAGGTGTGGAGGATAGGCTATAACAGGGTTAAAGGGTAACATGTGATAGGATCGGAACACAAGCAACGATTCATAGGGCTAGCAGAATAGACAACAGAAAGTATCGGCATCCAGTGTGGAAAGGAACACAATGGTTCATGTGAGTGAATACTTTCCTGCAAACTCAGTAGCCTGGTACTGAGCTAACTCCTCAGAAGTAGTGTCGTAAACCTCGTCTGTCTCAACGTCGTCGTCTATTCGAGAAGAAGCAAACAAACAACGCAGAGAGACAAACAATCAATAACATGGCATAATGCACAAACATGGGATGATGCATGATAATTTAATTGATGCATCAAAGATAAACTAATTGACATGGCAACATGATTAAATGGACACATATGCAATTTGGATTGCATATGGAAAAGCCCATGAGTTAAGGTTGGATTAAATGATCTACAAATAACCAACATATGAAAGTTGATTAGCATGATGCATGGATGAGGAAAACAAAAAGGAAACAACAATAAGTTCAATTTGATAGGTTGTTTACCAAGTTTGGAATTTTATTTATTAAGTTATGGAATTTTGTTTTCTTAAATGAGTTACACAAGAATTTTTTGTTTTCACCAATTTTAATTGTTCAAAATAGATAACAAAGGTCATAATTGAAAAGAACACAACATTTTGGGTGGAATACATGTTTCATTTATTGAAAAAGGAATTAAGATGAATTAATTAGGAATTAGACAAGTTTGAACAAGATTTGAATGAATTTAATTCAAGTATGAATTTATTTGAATTTTTATTTGTTCCAAACATAAAATCAAATTCATATTTGAAAAGATTATAATTTTCTGGTTTGAAAACATATTTTATGTGTTGAAAAAGAAATTAATTTGACCAAGTTATGAATTTAGCAATATTAAATGATTTAAACAAGGTTTAAATTATTTAACCAATTTTAATTATTCAAAACATGAAAAAAAAATTATATTTGAAAAGGTGGTTCAATTTGGCATGGAAAACATATTTTATATGTGACATTTGAATTAAATTTGAATTAGTTATGAAATTAACCAAATTTGAAATGAGTTGTTTGAGTTTGAATTTTGAAAACATTTGAAATGTTCAAAACAGAAAACAAATGATGTAAACAGGTAGAGAATTAAATTTGGTCCAGAATACATATTTTATTTATTTTATTTGGAGTTGAAATTCAAAAGTTATTTGTATTATGAATGCAGGGGCTGTTCTGCAATTTTAAAAGCATTGGGTTTTAATTCAGGGGCTGAGCTGCGAAAAATAATTTCCAGACAGGCCCCTGGGGCTTTTCTTACGCGCCCAGAGCCACCTCTGGCCACTGGCAGTGGGCCAGGGCCCAGCTGTGCGCTGCGTGGCCGTGGGTGGATGCTGACTGGGCTCGCAGAGCCACAGACAGGTGGGCCACCCACTCGCGTGCGTGGCACGGTGCAAAAAGTGGGGATTTTTATCCCGCGAGGCGAGGGATCGATCCCACGACCGCGTGAGCGTGCGTGCAGTGCTGCTGCCACTGCGCTGTTGCGCGTTTGCTGACAGAGGAGGAGGCGCGGGGGGTATAACGTTCAGTTAGCTGCGCTAACTGAAACTGAACAAGTTTCAGTTATCTGAAACTGACAGAGGCCGCCGGCGGCGAGCTGCTGCTGCTCGTGGCTGCTGCGTGTGCCCGTGGCTGCTGTTGCGTGCCCGTGTGCATGTGCTGTGAGCGTGCGACGGACAGAGGCGAGAGAGAGAGGATGGAAGGGAGGGGATCGTGCTCACCACCGTTGAAGGTGAAGCAGAGGCTCGACGGTGACTGTCGACGGCGGCGACAGCGACAAGGATGGCGGCGAGGATCCAGGGGCTCCCAGGCTCTGCTGAGGTGTCAAGGAGAGAGGTGGTCGTACGGAGGTTCGTTTCCCGTGCCTAACCTGTGAGGAGGAGGGCCATCGGTGCGGCGATCGCCGGAGGTTCAGTGCGGTGGCGCTCGGTGGATGTGCAGAGAGACAGAGAGAGAGGTGGAGGAAGAACTAGGCGACGGCGGTGAGAGGGAGAGAGGAGGGAGGACTAGGGCTAGGGGAGGAGCTCGTGGCTAGGGTTGTATGGAGGAGGGGGCGGTGCTCGTGGCCGTCCTATCAACGCCGCTGCCGACGTGGGCAGCTCGGATGAGCTGCCGTACAGGTAAGGGACGAGGGGGAGGGGCACCGGGCCGTGCTGGTGGGCTGGGCTCAGCCCACTGGCATGCCCTCTCCCTCTCTGCGTTTTTTTTTTGTTTTTTCTGTTTAATGAAACTGTATTTTTTTTTGCAGAAATAGAAAAGGAAGAAAAGGAAGGTTTTTAGGGTTAGAAAAATTTAGGGAAAACTTTGTATAGTTTATTTATTGTGAAAGCACAGATGTGCAACTTTCTGTTTTTTCAAAAATTTCAAAATGGTTGATGTTTGTATTTTATTTGAATTTGAATGAATTTGAGATTATTTCAATTATTGAACTTAAGCAATTCAATAGTTTGAATTTTATAGTTTATTGGAAACAAAATAATGTTTTGATTTGAAATTTTCATTTAAAAAATTGTGACAGCACAAGTATGAAACAAATATTTGAATATTTGGTTTGAAATTCAAATAGAAAACAAGGGAAAACAAAAGAAAACAAATGGAAAACAAAATGCAAAACTTAAGATGCCATGATGCAAAACATAATTTAACAAAAGCAAACATTCTAATGGAGTTTTTCATACTTGGGATGTTACATCAATACACAAGTCATTCTAGACAGTAACTTCCTCTCATATAATTTAACTTGAAACGGGTAGAGGGAGTCACAATAAAGGTGCAAAGAGAAAATCATAATTGGCGATGGCAAACTTTGCTCTTGGTAAGAGAATAATTAACAAATTGTACTTATCTTTCGAATAAAGTCTTTATACTAGAACTTATATTGCAAAAGTTACATGCTCAATTATAGCAGTCTCCTTACAGTCATTGATAACTTTCAAACTTATATTCATTTAGATAAAAGCGTTGTGCTAAAGAAGGAAGGATAAAAAACATGATTGAATAAATCAACATATAGATGGTTGGATCACAATAACGAAAATGCTTGCTTGAAATAGAAGGGAATAGGTTTACTGACTCAACATAAAAGTATAAGATAGGCCCTTCGCTGAGGGAAGCAGGGATCACTCATGTGCTAGAGCTTTTTGTTTTAAACAAATTAGAGGTATTGATAATATAATTTTAGAATGGTGTATGTCTATGTCAATGAATGGCAATGAAAAACTTATAATAACTCATGTGAAGCAAGGTTTTTAGAATTTTGAGAGCGGTTTCCATTGGCACTTTCCTATTTTCCTTATTTTGGGCACTTCCCCCACGACGGTTTTCACAAACCAGGGCTAGCCGTATCCACGGGTACCCACCAACTTTCATCAAACCATGGGGAGTGCCCATTATTCATTATTTAAGTTCATATTATTTGGCACCAGCTCTCGGTAAGATTAATATGACCATAGATTCCATACTCATCGGGTGAAAGAGGGGTAAGAACTTTGCTTGACATAAGACATAATATACTTTAAACTACTTCCTCATGAGCTGAAACAGGAGCATAAAACAGGTTTAATAGTTTTGAAGGTCTTAAAGGTAGCACACAAACAATTTACTTGGGGTGACGGTGAAATACCACATATAGGTAGATATGGTGGACACAAATGACATGGGTTTTGGCTAAAGGTTTGGATGCACGATAAGCATTCCCTCTTAGTACAAGTTTTTGGCTAGCGAGGCTGGGTAGCAAGCATTAGAGTTGAGGGAAACAAACAAATATACATGTGATAAAAAAATCATGCAATCTTCCTTGGAAGTACAAACGATCTTAACTTGAGAATACTAAGCTTATGAGCCAACAAGAAAGAAACATAATGGAATAATGCATGCACATGCATCTCCCTCTTTTCTACTTAACATTGAAAGTATTGTTGCTAATGACCAATGCTAAGTTTGCCAAAATCAAATAGATTAAATTGATTCTCCCAAAGTGACACCAATACTAACAACAAGATCAGTCATATAACAAAAATTGCAAACTAAAACAAGGTGTATAGAAAGTAAATGACAAAACTTCTCATTAATATTCCATAACGACAACTCACATCAATGGATACATAGATAACCAACCAAAGGAGAGATACTTACACACTTCAAACCATCATATATGATAAATTCTCTACTCGTGATATGACTCTACTAAAAAGTAAAAAGGTGAAAGATGATGGGGTGATACCGCGGCACCCCCCGCCGCCCAAGCTTGGAACAAGACAAAGGGATGCCAATACCAATGACGGATTACTCCTTTGGTGGTGGTGGTGAATCCTTAATAAGCCTCTCAACCAACACCTTCAATTCATCAATCTTGTAGGTGAGACTACGAATCAACTCCGTATTGTGCTCAATACGGTTCATGAGCTTGTTAGACTGTGAGTTCCAACTCTTGGAATTATTCCCCCACACTTCTTGAAATTGAGAGCTTTCCTTTCCTGCATTGTTAGAGCGATCCATATTCCAACCAGAGGGCAACTCTCCCTCAGGCACCCTTTTAAATTGATGCTTATGGATTGAAGTATGGAAGGGGTTATTGATGCCTGCAGATGGTATCCTTGAAGCTAAGCTCACCTGCGCGTCTCTCTTGAGTTTGAAGGGGGTTTTCCCACAACTTCAATGCTTGCAATGGTGGCGTGAGGGTACACACGCGGGTCTTCTTCTACTTCTGCTTCAGCTTCACTCTTGACCTCCTCCTCTAACTTAGGACCTTGGAGACCATCTTCCAAAGGCTCCTTTCCCTTGTCGTTGTTGGCGGAGACCATGGTGCCTCTAAAACTGAGAACAATTCTCACAGAAACAGATCAAAACAAAAACACGACAAGAAAACAATATAAGGACCTCGGGGGATCTAGGGGATTATATAGCGAAAAGTTTCATAACAAAAGGAAGGTACAGGGTGAAAATGGGCCGGAGACGGGCTTCGAGGCGCCCAAACCATGTGGTGGTGTGGCCAGGGGTGGGCTCGCGCTGTGGCATGGTGTGGTGCCCTAGGGCACCGTTGCCTACCCCTTTTCGTCTCGTAATTATCCATATTTAATGAAACAGCAAAAATATGTGATGGAGAGTCAAACACAAACTTTTTTCTTACCAAAACTGTTACCTATTCAAAAACAGACTCTACAGTTTCTTTAATTTTCTCTTTAATAAACACTTTAGGAGTCACCCCTTGAATATCAACCTCTTCATTTTAATAATCTCTAGAAATATAATGTTTGAGTCTTTGCCCATTCACCACTTGTGTAGTGTCATCTTTAAGCGAAACAATTTTGATTGCAACTGTCGAATCTGAGACTCTACAAATCCCTCGGGTGAACCCATAGGGTTTCGAATAGGAGAACCCATGAGCGCTGGTGGCGATCGTCGGCTAAACAGGGGGCAAGATTTACCCAGGTTCGGGGCCCTCGTAGAGGAAAAACCCTTACTCCTGCCCCTGTCGATATGTATTAACGAATAGATTTGTTACAACGGTTGTTGCTCAAGTCGAGAGTATGATCTCGAGCTCAAGGCTTTGGTCGTGTGGTATTGCTTGGTCCTCTTCTGGTGGTTCTCCTGGCCTTTTATAGGTGGCCAGGTCTCAAACCCTACCCGGAGAGGACTCGAACTCTAACCCTATGTTGGTTACAAGTTTCCTAACTTAGCCCGCAAGGCATTGCGGGTGGGCTTCACGTGGGCCTTCCGGAATACTCCAAGGGCTTCCCTTCTTGGGCCTTAACCTTGGGCCTGAGACGGGGTGTCCTTACCCGCAGGGTCTAAGATCCATCCCTTCGTCAGTAGCCCCCGAGCGTTTGCTCGATTGGGATTTTTCCAGTCGAGTAGACGGTCAAACTTTTTGCCTTTCTTTCTTTCGGATAACTAGTATCGTCGTTTCCTGTTTGGAGCGTGTGTACCCTGTGTGATAATTTTTTACACCCGAGTATCGAGTAATGAAAGTGCATGTTTTTATGGCTGTTTATTGCAGAAGGATAGGGCGAAGTAGCTTGGCTCTCCCGAAAGATCAGGGCTAATTAATTGCAACTAGGGCAAAAACAGTTCTGGCCTACACAGATTCGAGACCTCCGACTCGAACTCGATGAGGTGATCGCTGCGACTGGGCCGTAGTGGTCTTACCGAGTCGAACTTAACCTATAGGGGTACCAGGCGCGTCCGCTAGGATTTTTCTTCGTGTTGTTGACACGGAATCATACCGGAGGACGCAGCTTGAGTGCGATTCCAGGCCCTTAAGAGAGATCTTTCGGGTCTTACTTTCATATTTGAAAGAATATGGCATCCGGATGTACCTAGTCGGCTGAACAATCCAGGTTTATGATGTGTAAACATCGTGTGAATGAGTGGCAGGTTCTACCTACTCGCGTAGTTTTTGAGTTTGTAGTTTCTTGTCCATACGAAAGAGTTTTCGTGTTAGGAGTTTTATGCCCATATGAAAGAGTTTTCATGTTTGGGATGTCGTGCCCATACGAAAGAATTTTCGTGTGTAGGGTATTTTTTCCCGTAAAAGATATTTCACTTCATGATTTGTCCATGAAAAGGTACTTCTGTGTTTGGACTTTCTATTCGAAAGAGTTTGTTCATACGAAGTTATTTTCGTGTTTGAACTTTCCATTCGAAGGATTCTTCAGTTTGATGATGCACGCTATGGCATCATGGCGCACTTTTATCCTCCCGATGGGACGTGACAGATTGAGAGCAAAAGGGCTGGCCCATTTTGTCAGCTTTTTGACCGGAAATGAGACGTCGTTCCCGGTTTTTACGCGAACCGCGCAGTAAATACGCACGATCCACTGTTAGGATCGTGGCACGAAACATCATCCGCCGCCCTCTCGTTTCTCCTTCGCACGCGGCGGTCGTGATGGACGCCACGTGGCGCATCGAGTGGCCAGGATCGAGTGGCCCTGTGTATAAATACACGCCTTGGTGAAACGGCGAAAATTTCCCAGCCTTTGCCCTCTTTTCTCGTCTTCTTCCTCGCGCTCCATCTTCCCTCTCTCTTCAAGCTCGCGCTAGCAGCAATGGCGGGCGGCAAGAAACGCGCCGTCGTATCGTTGTCAAGGGCCTCAGGAGATGCCCCTGCGCCACCCGCGCCGCGCTTAGGTGATTGGCGCTCGCCCAACACCACGGCCAAAAGCATCAAGGGAATGCAGCGAGATGGATTGCTGCCTCCGGAAGCGGAGAAACGGGTGGGCCTCGGCAAAAAGGAGGAGGTACCTAATCCCCGCGTGAATGAACACGTGTTCTTTGCGGATCACGTGTCGCGCGGTCTTTCTCTCCCTCTTCATCCTTTCCTCATGGCTCTACTGTATGTCTACGGCATACAGCTCCATGATTTGCCTCCAAACGCAATGCAGCACATCTCGTGCTTCATTGTTCTTTGCGAGTGCTTTCTGGGCATTCGCCCCCACTAGGGTCTCTGGAAGGCCCTCTTCAAGGTGCGTGTCTTCCGCGAGAGATCGCGGGTGGAGACGGAGCTCGGGGAACCGTTGCGCACCAGCGGCTTCGGGATCCAGGCGAAGTCAGAGAACGGATACTTCACCATGCACTTCATCGACTCCGCCCAAGGATGGAGGAAGAAATTGTTTTATTTAAGAGACAACATCGCGGATGGAGTTAACGAATTCCATCTGTTCGCTGTTTTGAAGAAACGGAAGTCTTGGGGGCACAAACTCTCGGCTGAAGAAAACCGAGTTGTCGCCCCCTACTCGCCAAGGTGGCTACTCTTCGTGACCAAGCCGCAGGAATTGCACTGAATGGCCTGCACTTGGCAAGTGTCTTCCTCAAGCGCAGGGTTCAGCCCCTGCAGGATAGGCCATCCGCGATGTGGGAGTACCAGGGCGTCGGGGATCCTAGTCGCGTGAGCCGCGAAGAACTCTCGAGTGCTGAATTCGAGAAGAAGATCGCGGCTATCACCAGTTTAAAGGAAGGCGACACCTTCCCCGACTGCCCGGTAGCCGCTTTTGAAGCATCAAGGCCACCGCCAGCTGAAGCAAGTCTTGAATTTCTCTGTCTTCATTTCTTTTCCTTGTTCTGAGATTTAGTCGACTGAATTTTTCTCTCGTTTTTCTTCTGTCTTCTTCTGTAGAGCCTATCCGTGGCCACCTGCTACCCACCAGTGTCTGGGGAGGAGGCCTCGGATTTATTGGCGAGTAACCTGGACTGCCCGACCGATACCAGTGTTGCTAACGCCTCTTCGAGCTCTGAGCACGATTCTTCGGATGACGTAGAGGACTGGAATGGCGGTCTCCTCCATCGCAAACATCGTCGTGTGGGGGATGATGATGCCACTTCCAAGGATAATTCTTTGGATAAGGAATCGCCCGGGAAGAACCCATCACCGTCACTCCACTGCGTACGCGCGCCCCTTCTCCTTCGTTTCCAACAATCCAAACCGCTTGGAATGCGGATATGTTGGACGAAGAAGATGATGACGAGTAAGTTCTCTTCTTGATCTTAGTCGAACGTTTCCTTTTGCTTCTCTTTTGATGTATTTCCTTCCTTGTAGCCTGCAAGCTATCAGTCCTCGCGAGTTCGTCTCTTCTCTTCCTCTCGAAAAAAGGAAGAAAGTGGGAGCCGCGGGTGAAACTCCAACTGCTGACACCATCCAGACCTCACCGAGTGTAGCCCCCAACGCGACGACTATGGAATATAGAATTCCTAGTTTCGCTGCTGGGGCTTCGACTCCGAAGGAGGTGTCGGGTAGCTCGGCGGATCCTCTCTCCTTCACCCAAGGCCAGGTAAACTTTACTGCCTTCTTTCTTCAATGCTTTAGCAGCTTACGAATTTGTTATCGGGTGCACGTCAGTGCTCACGATGGGAGTAGCCCCCGAGGCTATAGTCGATCGCATGCGATCGGCTACAGGCTCAAAGATAGTCTCTTATTTCTTCTTCTTCATTCTATTGGGTGCACGACGGTTCTCCCGATGGGAGTAGCCCCCGAGGCTATACTCGAATGTTTACAATCGAGTATAGGCTCAAATTTCTCTTTTCCGACTTTCCTATCTTCATTTTCCTTGCAGTCGCTTATCGAATCCCTCGCGGCCGTTGGTCGCCGCGTTCTTCTCGCTGAGCCGGAATGGGGGATCCTTCGATCGGACCGTGATCGACTCGCCTCGGAGAATGAGCTTCTTCGAAGTAAGTTCTTCATCTTATTTTGTCTCTATATTTTTTTTGCTTCCACCAAATTTTCGTCTCTGACAATTATCGCTGCACAACTCAAGTTGAGTTTATGAAGGCCGAGAAGGCGAGTGCCTCTACTCGAGCAACTGCTCAAGAGGCTGAGCTGGCAGCCACTCGACGGGAACTCGAGTCCTCCCGCATGCTGTCGGCTGATCTCGAAGGGAAGCTTGCGGCTGCCCAGGATGCTCTAAAGAACTTGGAGGATGCTGGCACCAAGGCGTATGCCGACCTTGTCGCCTTCCTTCGTCCTCTTGCCGAGCGTTTTGCGGGTAAGTTGCTTTTGTCCTATGATTTGTGTTCTGTCTTGGTGAGTTCTTTGGGTCTTGACATTTTTCTTTGTAGGTCTTCTGGGTACTCCACTGGAGCTTCCTGGAGTCCAGCGGGTGGATGCGCTGACCGATTCCCTCGCTCAGCTTAGGAGGCATGCCGAAGGAGTTTGGACTTTGGTTGGCGATGCCACTCGAGTGCTGACGCAACTGCATGGCCGTCTTCTCGTCAACGCCGTGTCTCCACCCGTGCTAGGTGATCTGCTGAAGATCTTCTCGGAGAGCAATCTCCTTGATACCTACGCGGTTGCTCAGTCAGAATCTAGGGCGAAGACCGCCATCCAGTTTGAACTGGCGCATGGAGTCATCGGCCTGGAGGCGGCCTACTCGGATCTTCCTGTCGATCCTTCTATGGGAAAAAAGGTAGGGCTTCGTCGTTTTGGCGAGCCAGCCGGAGTCCTTGCTCGGAAGTTGTCCGAGTTGTTTTTCCGTGCTAGGGGAGGGACCACCGCCGCGAGTGGCAGCACCACTCTAGCTCCTTAGTATATTTATTTTGTATTTCGTTGCTTCGATTATAATGAACCTTGGGATGTGCTCCCGTATTTTCATTTTTTTAATCGAGATGTTCTTCTGAAATGCTTCCTGCGATTGTGTGTTTCCTCCCGATGGGAGTAGCCCCCGAGCACCTGTCGAATAGGTGGTCAATATATCTCGAATAGGGCATCTTATTCCTTTAATTTCCTTGTATTCTTCCAGGTAGCTGGGGTTGCCGCGGAGCCTTCAGGTGGACTTGCTACTCCAGCAAATCCTCTTGTTGCCGCTGTTGGGACCTTTGCAGGTCTCCGTGATCGGGTTTCGGAGGGTGAGCGCAAGCTGAAAGCTTTGCGTGGGGTAGCCGATGTGGCTAAGTCCAAGCAAAAACTGGCGATTGAACGCGAACAATTTTTGATGGATGAGTTGGCTTCTGTTGCCAGGGATTTTCTCTGTAAGTAATGCAGCCCCCAATTCTTCTTTGTCTTGTTTCCTTTTTTGATCGCGTATCTTTGCTTTTCAGTTGTTCAGCCGGATGACAGGAATGAGAAACAATGGGTAGAAAACCACATCCTTCAAGAAGCTGGCAGCTCAAAACCTCATGCGAATAATTTTTGGTCTGATCGTAGTCGAGGCTTTGTGCTAGCTACCTTGAAGTTCCGAGTCATCCAGGCGAAGATACTCGTGAGTTCCTTTCACGAGGTTTTGATTGCAATGAAGGCCGCTTTCTATCCGCTGCAAAGGGGTCCTGAAGATTGGACCCATCTCCTCAGGGTGTTCGGGCAAGAAGGAGAGATTCGCGAGTGTGTTCGCAATCAGATGACTTGCGGCTCGGTGGTGGCTCTCTCCTTCGTCCGGTTATGGAATCCTGAGGTGAACTTCAAATCCATAGCTAGACTTCCTGATGGTCCAATCGACGATATTTCTCCGCATTATAAGGTTGTTCGACCTGCAGCGGAAGAAATCATTCGATTGACCTCGGATGAGGTAGATCGGGTGTTGGCGGCCGAGAATGCTCAGCGCCGTGTTTGATCGTAGGATGTATATATCTTGTCGTGCTGTATAGTTTGTAAAAACTGTTGTAAGGTGTTTAACCTTGTATATATAAATTTTCCTGTGATGTTGAGTTAGGCGTAGCCCCCGTGTGTTTGTGGGGTGTATACCTGTTACTTTTAGCATGTAAGGATGAATAATCTTCGAGTATCTATGGTTGAGAAACCATGTATTTTATTGCAATGACTGAGAAGTCATGTGTTTTTCTGTCGAGCTACAAAAGTATAGCCTTATTACTACGAGTAAAATAAATCTAGGGATAAAATTTGCGGAGGTGTGCAACATTCCAAGGATTGGAATAGATGCCTCCAGTCGTCGGGTTCTTCAGTCGATAGGCTCCACCTGGGATAACTTCGTGTATTATAAAGGGTCCTTCCCATGGTGGCTCGAGCTTGTGTCCTTCCTTCTGCTTGAGCCGTAGCACCAGATCTCCTACTGCGAAGGCTCTGTGGCGTATGCGGCGACTGTGATAGTTTTGCAGTAACTGTTGATATATTGCGGATCTTGCAAGTGCAATATCGCGCATTTCATCGAGTGCGTCCATATCTTCTGGGAGTGCCTTGTTGGAGGTTTCTTCGCTGTAGGAAACAACTCGTGGGGCGCTGAACCCGACGTCCTCGGGAAGGACTGCTTCTGCCCCGTATACCATGAAAAATTGTGTGTAGTTTGTGGATCGGTTTGGAGTTGTGCGGACGCTCCATAGCACGGAGGGTACCTCTTCGGCCCAATGTCCTGCTGCTGGGTGTAGACGATCGAGTAGATGCTTCTTGATGCGAGCCGAAACTAATCCGTTGGATCTTTCGACTTGGCCGTTGGTTTGCGGATGGGCAACTGAGGCAAATTTGAAGTTGATGCCCTTTTCCTCACAGAACTGCTGTGTTTCCTTTGCTGTGAAATTAGTACCATTGTCTGTGATGATGTCGTGTGGTACTCCAAACCTGCATACGATGGAGTCGAGAAATTTGACGGCACATTGGGCGCTAGCCGAGGTTACTGGCATGGCTTCAATCCATTTGGTAAATTTGTCAACTGCGACCAGCAAGTGTGTGTATCCACCTGGCGTGGACTTGCGTAGTGGTCCTACCATGTCCAGCCCCCATTCTGCAAAGGGCCAGGCTATGGGTATCATATGAAATTCCGTAGCGGGTGCGTGTGGTTTTGGTGCGACTCGCTGGCAAGCGTTGCACCTCGACCAGTTCCTTTGCGTCTCTGGCTGCTGTAAGCCAGTAGAATTGATGGAGGGATGATAACCCGGTAGGCTAACGTCAAGGTGTAACCCGGCCCAAAGGGAATCGTGCAAGACCCGACACAAGGAAGAGGAGTTTCTAGAAGGCCCAAGAAGGAGCGTAGGCCTTGTAACCCGGCTTTTGGGGTTACTATTAGGAAACTTAGGGTTTGTGTGCGGTTTCCGGGTAGGATTCCGAGTGTGCCTTTTACAGGAAGCCAGGGGGCCGGGTTAGATATAAGCCGGCTCCTGGGGTTAGGAAAACAGAGCTTCACCAGATATTCGAGTATCCTTGTAACACGAGAGTTGATATTGTAACCCTAGATCAAAGACTCGGCGACTTGATTGCCAGAGCTACCAGATCGATTGATAGCATGATTTCCCTTGAGCTAAACCCTCTCCCAAACACCAGAGTCGAATTGCCCCAATATAAGTTACCCCCGGTAACGTCTACCGTGATTATCCCACGACAGTTGGCGCCCACCGTGGGGCCCATGTCCAAGGGTGTTTACATCACGGGAGAAGCTCGGGAAAGCATGAAGAACCTCTTCATCGGCGAGATCTACAGCAACCGCGAAGGAGACAAGATGGTGGACGACTTTGGCTGGGGACCAGAGTCGGATCTGCTGGAAGCCGAATCTATCGTCACAATCGGCCGGGTCGACGTCTTCGTCGGCATGGTACCTACGTCCGGTTCAATCCCTGATGATGTTGAGTATGATTCTGTGTCAGGAGAAGCGACCTGCGTTCAGTCGGACGGAGAAGAGTTGGTCGGGACAGTGGATCCGATAGAAGAGCCCACCACGAAGAGAGAACATCCGGAGGAGCCGGCATGGACCCCGCGTGGCCGGGTCATGAGAGAAGATGATACCGAGTCTATCCTGCACCTGCTGGAGGACCGGTACGAGGAAGATAGTTGTGATGAGGAAGAATACGAATTTTCACTAGGCATCGCGCTCCAGGTCGCGGTCTACACGGCCCCCGCAACTAATCTCAATCAGGGGGACGTGACTACGGCCGCGGTCGAAGCGGCGCGAGCGCTGGCCCAGCAGCAAAATCCGGTTGATGGAAACCCGATCATAGCCCGGGTTGACGGAGAGTCGGCTTCAGTCACCAGCCGCACTGCGGAAAGCGAGCTGCGGAGAAACATGTTTGGGTTTATGGCGAACAGAACGCCAGGAGCGGGTCCTTCAAATCCACGAAATCCGGCTCCGTTCAACAATAACCTGATCTTAGATCCCACGGTGTTAACCCCAGAAATCGCGGCGGCACGTGCCGCAGATCTGGATGTGGCCCGACGTGCATTGGATCAACAGAGGAGAGATGTGGAAGTTGAGAGACAAGGGATAGCCGCGCGCCAGCGCGAGCTGGAAGAATTGGAGAACCGGCTTCAGGTTCAGTCGACTAGGATGCACAACCAGAGATACCAATCGAGATTACCGGCAACGGGTGGAACTATACACCCGGCCGCGCTATTCATTACACCTCAAGATCAACCAATTCCGGCTGTGAATCAGGAAACCGGACATCAACCTGCAACCTTGGGAGGACAGCCGGCAAACGTGAAAGCCGGGTTACCCACGTTGCAGACAGGGGTTGCTGTTGGCAATACAATACCACCACCCCCATCACGATTCCATACTCCACCAGGTCACTTCAATAACCCCATGGATAATGTATATGCGGCAACATTGGCACTTGATCGTATCCCCGTAAGAGAGTCACCCCATGCAGAGGAGACCCGGCGAGTGATAGATCTGCTGCGCATAGCTGTGGCTCAGCAGGCCAATTACCCGGATAACAGGAGTGGAATGCACGGAACACAATATGTTAGCCGGCAGAACGGGAATACCGGCAATATTCAGACAAGTTCGGCACGACGGAGGGCAGAGCAGCAGCGAATGCCGCCTCCTCCCCGTGGTCCAGCAGCGCCCGCAGCATCGGCAGCACAAGCTACCGTGGACAGTTCTCGAGCCAGGCGTGCAGCGGCCGGGTCTGCGGTACGAGGGGCGGTAGTGGTTGCACACCCCGCCGTGCCGGCCGCAGGATCGCATGTTTCCCGGGTGAGGCCAGCGCCGGCAAATCTCGCCGGGCCTAAGTGTTTGTCGGACACCATCAGAGCCGAGCCTTACCCGGACAAGTTCAAGGAACCGGGTAAAGTGGTTAATTATGAGCCGACCATGGATCCAGAAACCTGGTTGAGCAGTTATGAGATGGCCATGTCAATTCGCAACGCATCTGAAAACCTTCAAGCCAAATTCATGTACTTAATGATGTCAGAGGGAGCAGCGAAGTTATGGTTCAATAACCTACCCGAAAGATCCGTCAATTCATGGACTGAGCTGAAAACTGCCTTCGTCAAGCACTTTCCTGGAACGTGCAGGAAGTTATTTACGATCGATGATCTAGAGCGATATGTCCAGAAGAAGGGAGAGTCGGCGCGCAGTTGGGTGCGCAGGGTTATGGAAATTCTCCACTCGTCCACGGATATTCAACCAAAGGATGCATTACAAGCTATGGCAAAAACATGCAAGTACATACCCTTAGTGCAAAAGCTGACACGCATGAAATCTAGTCGACATGCTTCAGAGGTTACGATGGGAGAGTTGATGGACACATGCAACAAGCACGCCGCCACGGATACCACAGAGGAGGATGTTGATGATAAGAAAGCAAAAGCCAACGCAAGTAACAGTGGGAGACCCGGCAATGGGACTGCGCCGGGTAACAATGGAGGAAATAATGGAAATAACCAGCACAAGCGCCCATATGAGGGAAATTCCGAGTTTGTTGCCAATACAGAAGCCGGGATTGCAAGACCCAGAGTAGAGGGAAATTTCAACGGAGGAAATTTTAATGGAGGAAATTACCAAGGACCACCAAGGTCGGCTAATCATGTAGAGGCCTTCAGGATGTCGTGTCCGCGACATAGTAGGAACGGCAGGCCGGCTAATCATTCACTGGAGCAGTGTGTGGATCTACAAAGATGGAAGAATTAGGAAATAAATAAGGCCATGCGAGGTGCAGGCCGGGGAGGAGGACCAGGTCCGGGTGGAAACCCGGGCAACGGGCCACCCCTAGCTGGCAACACAGGAGGTGGTAATCCGGGTAATAATCAGGGAGGTGCTGGAGGTTTTCAAGCTAACCCCAAGCAGTTGGGGCAATACCACGTTCATACTACAGGGACTTCCAACAAAGATAAAAAAAATACTAAAAGAGCAGTAAACTCGGTTTCTTCGGCTGTTCCGAGATATTTGAGATGGTCAGATCAAGAGGTAACATGGAGCAGAAGGGATCACCCGGAAACAATAGAACATCCGGGTGTGTTAGCTTTTGTGGTTGCGCCGTAGGTAAATGGTTACGAGCTAAAAAAGGTTCTGATGGATGGTGGGAGTAGCATCAATATCTTATATTGGGAAACTTTCCTACGCATGGGGCTCAAGGAGTCTCAACTACAGAAAAGTTCAACAGTTTTCCATGGAATCGTGCCGGGTCACTCGGCGTGCTCTGAAGGAAAGATAACATTAGAAGTTGTCTTTGGAGAATCAAAGGATAATTTTCGAGTGGAGTGGCTCACGTTCGAAGTGGTAAAATTGCGCAGCCCTTATCACGCGCTGTTTGGAAGGTCGGCTTACGCCAAGTTCATGGCCAGGCCGTGTTACGTATACCTACAGCTAAAGATCCCGGTCCCAAGCAGGCCATTACTATACATGGTAACCGGGTTATAGCAGCTGAGTGTGACGAAAGAGACGCGGCAATGGCAGAACAGGCTTGCAGGAAGGAAGAACTCAAGTATTACCGGTCCCAAGTAGATCCGGATGACAGAACAACATTGAAGAGACCGAATACGGAGGATGAGAGAGCAAAATTCAAAGCAGCACAGGACACCAAGATGGTGGATTTTGTCGAAGGCGGTCCCTCCAAGCAATTTGCTATAGGGTCTAACCTAGACAATAAGCAGGAAGAAGCACTCGTAGAGTTCATTCGCGCAAATCAAGACGTTTTCACTTGGACGCCTAGCGATATGCCGGGTATCCCTACCGAGTTAGCTGAGCACAGTTTGCATGTTGATCCCAAGTCTCGGCCCGTGAAGCAGGGCCTGAGAAAAATGAATGAGGAAAGAAGACTATAGGGGCAGAAATAGCTCGGCTCCTCACAGCCGGCTTTATCATGGAGGTTTTTCACCCGGATTGGTTGGCGAATCCGGTTCTAGTGATGAAAAAGAGCAACGAGTGGAGGATGTGCATAGATTACACGAGTCTCAACAAACATTGCCCAAAGGATCAGATTATAGATGCAGTGGCTGGAAGTGACCTATTATGTTTCCTGGATGCCTATTCCGGGTATCATCAAATCGAGCTCAAGAAGGAAGATTGGGAGAAAACATCGTTTATAACCCCCCTTGGAGCTTTCTGTTACAAAACCATGACTTTTGGACTGAAGAACACTGGTGCAACGTACCAACGGTGCATTCAGAAGTATTTTGAGGATCAGATTGGACGCAGCGTTCATGCCTATGTTGATGATGTGGTGATCAAAATAAGGAAGGCAGAAACATTCATTGACGATCTAAAGGAAACATTCAGGAATTTGAGAAGGTATCAGATGAAGCTTAACCCCACAAAGTGTGTATTTGAAGTTCCAGCAGGAAAATTACTCGGTTTCATCGTTTCCGAGAGAGGAATTGAGGCAAACCCGGACAAAATCAAAGCTATTCAGAGTTTGAAAAAGACGGAAAGCCTGAAGCATGTTCAAAAACTTATAGGATGTGTAGCGGCATTAAGCCGGTTTATATCCAGGCTTGGAGAGAAGGCGATACCTTTATACTGGCTCTTGAGGAAAACCGACAAATTCGTTTGGGACCAAGAGGCGGATGAGGCATTCAAAGCCCTAAAAAATAAATTATTTGAGGCACCGGTTCTGGAAGCTCCGGGTCCTAAGGAGCCCATGTTACTATACGTTGCGGCCGGGCCCCGGCCAGTTAGCGCAGTAGTCGTTGTTGAGCGCAAGGAAGATGGAAAGGATCACCCGGTACAGAGGCCGGTTTATTATGTGAGCGAGGTACTATCGGAAGCAAAGCAACGTTACCCACATTGGCAAAAGTTAGTTTTCGGGGTCTTCATGGCCAGCCGGAAATTGAAACCATATTTTCAGGAACACCCCATAACAGTGGTTAGCTCTATTCCAATGGCGGATATTATCAGAAATTCAGACGCGACGGGTAGAATAGCTAAGTGGGCCATTGAGATGGGAGATTATCACATCAACTACGATCCCAGGTCTGCAATCAAATCTCAAGCTTTAGTTGATTTTATTAATGATTGAACTCACACAAGCATGCCCACAATGATACCAAGTTCCGAGTCTTGGGTGATGCACTTCGATGGTTCTAAGCAGTACGAGGGATCAGGAGCTGGGGTGGTACTTACATCACCCAAAGGAGACAAATTGAGCTACGTGTTGCAAATTCACTTCGATTGCTCCAACAACGTGGCCGAGTATGAGGCATTATTACATGGATTGAGGGTAGCAAAGGAGATGAACATCAGGCGAATACGGTGCTATGGAGACTCGGATCTTGTGGTACAACAGGTCTCAGGAACTTGGGATAGAAAAAATGCAACAATGGCAGCATATCGCAGAGAGGTGGACAGGGTTGCCGGTTCTTTCTCCGGGTATGAGGTGGAACATATCGACTGACGAAAGAACGAGGCAGCAGATGCGCTCGCAAGGCTCGGCTCGCGCAGAGAGCCGGTTCCACGCAACGTTTTCCTGGACGAGTTATGGCGGCCATCCGTTAAAACCGAGTATGAGGAAGAGGTGGCTAACCAAGACCCGGATTTGGAGCTCGTGGCCACAGTTCATGATGTTCCCGAGTGGACAGAGCCGTTTTTGGCTTACCTATCACGGGGCGAGTTACCACCACAGGAAGTTTTAGCAAGGAAAATTCTGAGACGAGCAAAGGGCTATTCTATTATCAATGGGAAGTTGTATAAAATAAGTGCAGCAGGAGTCTTTTTGCGCTGTGTAGCACCAGAAGAAGGCCGACCGATTTTGAAGGAGATCCATGAAGGTGATTGTGGGCATCATGCCTCCACAAGATCCCTTGTGGCAAAAGCATATCGACACAATTTCTTCTGGCTCACTGCCTTAGCAGACGCGGAGCGCTTGGTGGAAAGGTGCGATGCATGTCAAAGGTACGCTCGCCAAACCCATGTGTCGGCTATGGAGTTGCGAACAATCCCGCTAACCTGACCGTTCGCTGTTTGGGGTATGGATATGGTGGGCCCCTTCCACATGTCACCTTTCAAAAAGACTCATCTTTTGGTAGCTATTGATAAGTTTACCAAGTGGGTTGAAGTTATGCCAGTCACCAATTGTGAGGCAGTCACAGCAGTCAAGTTCTTGAAAAGGATTATCTACCGGTTTGGATACCCCCACAACATAATAACAGACAATGGAACCAACATGTCCTTAGGTGAGATGGAAAAATTCTATGGAAACAATGGCATCCGCCTTGACATAGCCTCGGTAGCCCATCCACAAGCGAATGGACAGGTGGAGAGGGAAAATCAGGAGTTACTTCGTGGATTAAAACCACGGCTGCGAGTCCCGTGCATCAGAGCTGCTGGAGCATGGGTTGAGGAGTTACCATCAGTGGTTTGGGGAATTAATACCACACCTAACAGATCTACTCAGATGACCCCGTTTTTCATGGTTTATGGGGCAGAGGCAGTATTGCCGAGTGATATTATTCATGACTCGCCCCGAGTGTCGGCTTACGTTGAGGTGGAGAACGAGAAGACCCGGCAGGATGTCGTGGATATGCTAGAAGAACAAAGAGAACAAGCTTTGGAGAGATCAGACATATATCAGCAGGATCTGAGAAGATACCATAGTCGGCGAGTCAAAACCCGGGTCTTCCAGGAAGGGGACCCGGTGTTGCACTTGGTACAATCAAAGGAAGGAAAACACAAGTTATCTCCACCATGGGAAGGACCGTTCATCATAAGTCGGAATTTGCACAATGGATCATATTACTTGATAGATCCAAGGGAAGAGTCGGATACTATCAATGACACCACTCACACCACTTCATCTATGCAAGAGAGGGAAAGAACATGGAACGTGGCTCAGCTACGTCCCTACTACACCTAGAATAGACTAGGTTTACAAGTGGAATTACACGATGTAACAGGCAGCAGGTTTTAGACACACTTTTTTCCTATCCAGGGTACCTAAGGGGACTGGAGGGTTTTTAATGAGGCGTCTTGCTGACCTAACTTTTCTCATATCAATAAAGAGATGGTTAAACTATGATATTGTTTCTTTCTTGTTTGTTTCTGTTAAGTTTTTATATTTCTGTTTTTACTTTCTGTTTTTTTTTTACTTTATCAGGTAAGTATTATTTGTTTGCTCGTAGTACATTGGTTTTATATATTTCCTAAAAATTGCATATATAGGTCTTGGGGGCTGATTGCTTGAATAGCACAGTTGCAAACTCAAAGACCCGGCCACGATGCCATTAAGTTATAAGGACCGATTACTTGCAATAAGTACGGTTAGAATCTTATAACCGGACAATAGAGCCAAATTTTCTTGATTTCTCTTGTTTAAGCTCGATGTGACTCGAAAAATGTGGCATGCCTTGCTAAACGTATAATCACAATCAGTCATGATGCCCAATGGGACTTGCCTGACCCTGTTTTTATAAAGTTATAGCAGCATTGAATACCCACGCGAAAGCCGGCTTATAACAAAGAGGATCAAAAGGGTCATCCAAACCACAAGTTATGCAGAGTACAAGGTTAACATCCGAAAACTCACAATATATTAAGCATAACTTCAAACCTACATGAGTAACTTTGTGTTTTGGGCCTTAGCAAAAACAATTTTCTTTTTTGAATGCTCCAAATCCCTAGACTCGGAAATTCGGGCCTTGGGGACTTGGGAATTTGAGAAAAGCAACAAATTGTTTAGCTATTAAGCTTAAAAACCCAAAAATCCGAGTCTTGGGGACTTGGTGACTTAAGAAATAAAGTCCACTTGTCAAAATCCCTGAGACCCGGAAACCGAGTCTCACAAAAGGAAAAAGAGCGAAAACCGGAAAAGCAGCAACAAAAATTTCAAAACTATGAAATAACATATCAAGGTGAGGGGCCAGAAGGGCCACCAAAAGCTATTAAAGTTTAAACGTATTACAAACCGAGGAAAGTGTATCGAAAAGTGCATAGGCGCACTATTAAAAGAATAAATGTATTAGGCATATTACATAATGCCCATTGGACGAATAAGTGTTTGAGACGATAAAAAATGAAACTTTACTCGGCATCCTTCGCCGAGTCATCGACATTGTCCTTGGCGGCCGGGTCTTTGGCTTGCTCATTGGCGGTCCTCCCAGCCCCCATATCCGGGTTAGCCGCAGTATCGGCATGACCTGGAGGAGGAACAACCGGAGTAGAGGAGGAAGGCACAGTATCGGCCTCAACTTTCTTCTTGGCAGCTTCCTCCTTGTACCATTCCAGCATGTCAAAGGGCTTAGGGAGATCCGAGGGAACCGGCTTGTCATTAGCATCATACGGTGGAGTGATCTTGCTTACATCCAGTTTATCGGCAATCAAGCTGGCCGAGTGACGCACCTGAGCATGGATGGCCTTGTAAGCCTTACCAGTGAACTTGGAACCGTCGTTGTTGAACTCGGGAAACCCGCCCACGACCTTTGCCGGCTCAAGCCTAGGAAAATAGGCCTTGGCCAGGGCAAGACCACGGGTTACCCCAATCCGGCATGCTGAACGCTTCCAGTGCTCGATCCAGGCGGGGATGGAAGAACATGCATCAAGCATATCGTTCAAACCACAATAGCCCTGACCCGGCCACTTCAGAGCCTCCAAAGTCCACTTGGTGCCGACAGTAAATTGCCGAATTACGGCCTTCAGCGTCTTCAATTTCTCAATATCATCTTCATCTGGGGCCTCCTCACCCGGACCTGCAGAATAACAGAAAAGTTAAAACGACAAGATCCGGGTCATACGCTGTCGTGGGATAATCACGGCAGATGTTACCGGGGGTAACTGATCTTGGGGCAAGACGACACAGGTGTTTGGGAGAGGGTTTAGCTCAGAGGAAAACATGATGCAATTCGATCTGGTAGCCGGCAATCAAAGTCGCCGAGTCTCCGATCTTGATACAATAACTCAACTCTGGGATTACACTGGATGCTCGATATCAAACGATATTGCTAGGGTTCTTAGATCTCTGCCTAAACTAGACCTGGGGGTCGGTTTATAAAGCACCCGTACCCCTTGGCTTATTCTCCAAGGCGCATCCGGGATCCTACCCGGACACGGCGCACAAACCCTAGCTTTCCTTTACAATAACCCACAATCCGGGTTGCTGGGCCTACAAACTTGGGCCTCCACAAGCTTCCTTATTCTTAGCCGGATCCTGCGCACCGTCCTTTGGGCCGGGTTACTCCTTGGAGTTTGGCCTACCGGGTTATCATCCCTCCGTCAGTAGTCCCCAGAATAGCCTGGGCTTCATGGATCCTCCTTGAAGCGCTCGCTATTCCCTGCAAAGATATCAAACGCACAGGCATATGGAGGCCGGGTTAAGATGCTCCGATATTCAGCTAGGCCTTACTCCACGGCGGCCATGTAGTAACCCGGGTTTTTCCTCCAAACACCTTTAATTTTCCAGGTCTAAACCCTAATAAAAATGCCAAAATTCCGTACTCGATAATCGATCCGGATATCACGGGATGGATTTCCTTTTCTCTTTTATCCAGATGCCTTGCTCAATATTTGGCGCATATCTCGCAGAAACTTAAATAAATAGCCGTTTACCTCCGCAACTCCCGGCCCCCACTCACCGAACCGGGCTTACCCACTCATAATATAAATAAGCTCCTTGGGGGTAACCCGAACCCTAACGGCTCATTTCCCCCCACTCCGCTTCCTTTCTCCTTCTAAGCTCACTCTCACTGAGCATCACCACGGAAATCCCGCGCGCATCACCGGAGCCCATCGGCCGGAGGCTGCGCTCCGCCACGACTCGCCCCGCGCCGCCGCCAAGATCCGCCGGCGAATCCCCATCCGGCCCGTCAAGAACCGCGAAGGGACATCAGGCCTGCGCCATCTGCCTCCGCAAGGCTTCACTCAGATCCCCTCCGGTAAGTCTTTTTGCAGCCATTAATTTGCCCTTGCAATTTCTTGATTTTACCTCAGATTAGATCCAAATTATTCCGCCAAGGATTTCTCGGGCATGCCGAATTAAGCCACTAATAGTCTTTCTAGCTCGCCCAATAGATAAAGCGCATGCTCCAATCCGCTCTCCTACTACCTGTAATTGTTATTTTTGCCGCAAATCTGAAGATAAGATTCCCAATCGGGGCCCAAACCACTCAAAATTTCCGCCCTGGCTTCAATCACCCGGCTAATCTCCCTCTTTCCAGTTCCTTTTATTCGCGCTAAGTGCCTATGCAGCCATCCATCGCCCTCAAAAACTCCTTCAACATTTAGATCCCATAATTATCGCTGTAATGCATGATACCCGGACAATTTCGAACTTCACTCGGTGAGCTAACACCCGGATTACACGCAATTTTTCATGTCTCAATATTACCCCACCGATACTCGGCCGGCTCACAACTTCCGGGTCTTAGTCCTCTTATACTTTTACTTTGTACTTTGCAGGTCAACCACATGGCTCCCAAAAAGGGGAAAACTCCAACCAAAGCTAAAGCCACCAACTCCATATCCGCCAACTGGGCGCGGTCTACAGTCACCAAATCCAAGTTGGAGGAGCTGGTGGAGCTGGGAGTCCTTCCTCCTCAAGAGGATATCCAATGGAGAGTGCCGGGTAAGGAGACCCGGCCCACCCCGACAAAAGGCGAGGTAATTTGCTTTGTGGAACATGTGACCCGGGGCTTCCGCCCACCGGGTCACCCCTTTTTCCGTGATGTTTTGAATCATTACGGTCTTCGCGTCTTTGATATCGGGCCTAATTCTGTTCTAAACATCTCCCACTTCATAGTCCTTTCCGAATCTTACTTGTGCACTTCGCCTAGTCTAGCTCTTTTCATCGAGCTTTTTCAATGCAAACCGTGCCGCGAGAGCGGTGACGGGGCGCTTCTTTCTTGCGGCGGGGTTTCCATCCAGCGCCGCAAGAATTCTCTGATGCGACCCCTCACCCTTAATTCCCATGTCAAGCACTGGCAGCTCTCCTACTTTTACTGCCGAGACACCTCTCCTCCCGGCCAAAGGAAGCTGCCGGGTTACTCAGAGGGTCTTCTTGACATCTCTGATAAATTTAGTGCCTTTGCCCCTGATTCGGACAGGGAGGCAATTCAACCTCTTCTAGCCAAAATCGCCACTCTCACAGCCCAAGGCCTCATCGGGCTCAACCTGGTGAAGACTTGGGTAGATTTCCGGATTCAACCCAACTCCATCCGCACAAAGTTAATGTGCGAGTATTCAGGGCAATCTACAGACCCACTCCGGTACTCCGACAACATCTTCGCAGCTGGCGATACTCATAAAACCATCAAGGGCTTTCTGACCGAAAAGCTCGAGGTAATCCGGAACATATCCGGATTAGAGCCCTTCACGCTTGAGAACCCAGCCCCCAAGGTGAAAACCCGACTTTGATGCCTTTACCTTTGCTCTTTCAACTCAATGCAGTTAATAACCCTTATACTGACACTTTTCAGGCTGATGATGATTTTTGGAAAACCAATGCCTCCCCTAGCTCCGAAAGTCCAGAGGAGCAAGAAACTGTTGACTCGGACGAAGGTACTCTCCGGATTTTATTTGGTTCCCTTGAACTCACCATAACCCCTTCATCTCCAACCATAATTTTGATGATATCCAGAACAAGAAGATGACGAGGAAGAAAACTCCGATGGCAAAGTAGAATCCGCCAGCGACGAGGAGGAACTGGAGCCGACAGTCAAGGTCGGATCCAAAAGAAAAACTCAAGAGGCCACCTCCAAGGTTTCATATCTCCTCCTCGCATTCAACTCGCATTACTTTAATGATATACTTGAGCTACCTTGACGTTATCCCACTGGCCGTTCTTGAAGGAGTCGCCCGTAACCAAGCGTAGGTCAACTCGAAATCACCCGGGTGACGATGCCCTTAACCCGGGTATTTCATCGACCCCCCCGCGGCGGGCTGGTAATTACCCTATCTTTTCTGGATCAAAACATTCTCTTTAAACCATTCCCATATGACATCTAACTTGATAATTTCCAGCCTCTCCCGAGTCCAGCGATGGATTTCCTTGTGACTTTGCGGTGAACACCGGGTAAGATCCCCTTCCTGATGTTCCACCATATTTCATCACCCTTTCTTGACTGTGTATTTAGCTGCTCACTGGCAACATCTTATAGGGCCACGGTCGTTATCAGTGACCAAGAGGATATGGAGGTCGAGTGCCCGGGTAAGGGGAGCCCGACTAATAAGACTACAGACGCGTCTAGCGGCGAAAAACAAGCATCGCCGGCAAAGCCGGACACGCAAGAAGCCGAGTATCCGATTGCTTCCCATGCAAGCAAGAAGAACAAAGCCACCGTCTTGGGGTGCAAGGAAGGAGCGTCGGATTCCGACACACAAATGACCCGGGTTCCGCCTCCCGCTAAGAAGAAAGCCCCTTCTCGGAATTTCCAAGGCCCCGGGTCCTCTGACACGAGTAAAGACACTTTTGATCAATTGATGCACACCCTCCTCACCATGAAGACTTCGGAGAGCAAGATCTTGGAGCGCATGGCTGCAGAGCACCAGGTAAGGACACTTGGTATCTCATATTGCATACCTAGTCCCCAAGTTCCGAGTATGACTTGCAAAAGTTATGCTTGGTACTTTACGCCATATTCAGCTTACCATAATATCCAACTGATATTTGCGTTCCTTGCTACTTACAGGCACAGATAACCCGGTCTGATGAAACTTTACTGAAGACCGAACAACTTCTTCTTGCCGAGATGAAACGAAGGGAAATCCTTGAGGATTACATGAAAACCTTGAAGAAGGATGTTTCCAAATACAAAAAGAAGTGCAATGCCGCTGAGACCGCACTGAAGAAACTATCGGACCAGGTCTCCGATACTTATCAGATCTTGCTCAGTAAGTTTTTGCCGTCGATTGGCTTAATGTCTTCGCTTTATTATAACAGACTCGGGATTACTGATACGCTCTTTCTTTTGTTACGACTGTAGGTGCCAACCTTGCTGCCCCAGAGGAAAATGCCATTGTCAAGGCTAGAACCCTCAAGACTGTGCTCTGGACTTTCTTTGCCGGCACAAAATTTATATTGGATGCTGTGAAGTGGCCTACGGAAGTATATCCGGGTGAAGAGAATCTCGTTCAAGCCTGCTCCACTGTGCCTGGCTGGATTGAAATCTGGAAACGCTCATCCTGCCGGATTGGAATGACCCGGGCTTTCACTCTGGCCAAGGCTTTCTTTCCAAAGCTTGACCCGGCAAAGGTAACCTCCGGGTTTCCCGAATTCAAGGCTGACGGTTCCAAATTTACACCCAAGGATTTCAAAGCCATACAAGCCGCAGTGCGCCCCTCAGCTACCACTTTGGCCGATAGCTTGGATTTAAATATGATTATGAGTGTGCGATGCTGATGGCAAAGTTATTAGGAAGCGCCCCCGCCTTTTGATATCTTGGAGAAGTGGGTTTCTAGCTCGGCCAGGAAGAGGGAGGTGACTGCGAAGAGAGAGGCCGAGTTAGGATCAGGCCCGTCTGCCTCTACACCAGCCGAGCTAGAAACCCACTTAAAGTTAGAAATTCTTACCAAGTAGAGAGCGATAAGTATCGACAATCTGGGCTGAAATTTTCTTATGCGCACCATCAGCAGTTTGGTACCTCTTCTTATACTTTTTCACGTCCTTGTCGAGATTCTTCACTTCAAGTTCCAGCTCTTCACGCAACTTTGTCTCGGCCTGGAGGAGCTGGTTGGTTTTGGCCAACACCTCTTCAGACCGGGTCACGTGTGCCTGTAAAAAAAGGAAAAGGAAAGGCCAGTCGGATGTAAGATAAAGCCGAGTATGAAAAGTTATACAGTAATGGAAGTACCGAGTAAACTTTGTATAGTTAACTCGGAACTTGGGGACTAGATGAATACACAAGTAAACAATGATTAAAATTACCTGGTGCTCAGCGGCCATGGCTTCAAGGATATCCCTCTCGTTGGTCTTCAGGGAGAAGAGCTCATCTAGTATTCCTTCATAAGTGAGATCGCCGAGTTTCGGCCTGGAGGAGCTGGGGTTCTGGTTACCCGGAGGCGGGGTCCTTTCCTGCTTGGGGGAGGATATCCGGGTTGCCTGGGTATTAGGAGTGGGGTCACCCCTCCGCGTGCCCAGGATCTCGACATCCTCATCCCCGGGTGTGTGCGAGGGTATGGGATATTCGGCCTCCTGCTCGGTCGGGTCTTTCAGTAGGTCTTCTTGTTTTTCTTCTTCTTCTACACCGCCAGCCGCGGTCTTCACAGCATCTTCCGGGTCCTCCATAGCCGGGTTATCCACGTCCATGTCCTCCGGGTCACTGCTCGTGACCTTGGCTCTGAGAAAGAGAAAAAGAACAGTTAGTATATGAAGAATGAAAGATATGAAAAGAGCTAGTGTATCGAGTAGCAAGAAAAGTAACTTACCCGGTGTTCCCAACGAAATCTGGCGGGAGATCGTTGCTAGACCCGGAAGAAGCTGGTAAAGAGTCGGAAAGTGAGTCCCTAATTTGCCCAGCTAATGGATGATTTGGAGAAGGATACCTTTGGGGAGAGTGGGAAGAATGAGTTTGGGGAATACCGGCTCGGCGAGCGGGGGACGAAGGGATGCCCGGGTGAAGAGGATTGTCGCCCGGAGAGATCTGGGTTACCCTACGTTTGATCGGGACAGGTTCCTTCAAGTATGGTGAAGTGGTCAAGAGTTGGTTAAGTTCGCACATATTAGCGTACGAATATGGTTTGGAGGCAATAGAGGAGTATGGCACCTCGAAGACAACTCCCCGACTCTTCCTATTCGCCCCAACGTCTACTTCCGGCTGAGCCTCGCTCTTGTCCGACTGAGTATCCTCCTTATCCTCTAGCCCTGGCAAACAAAGTGTATTGTCGGAAAAGGGGAAAAGTTGGCCTAAATAAGTTAACGAAAAAAGAACTGAGTGAGACTCGGATTTTACCTTCATCAGAGTCAACCGGCTCATCGTCCTCTTCCGAGTTTTCGGAAGGAGGAGGGGTAACTATCTTCCAGAAAGCATCGTCCTCCTAAGAGAGAAACACACTAACAAAAGTTAGTGATTGTGCGAAACAAAACATTAGTCGGATAAAGGGGTGATAACCGGTTCTTACTGCTGGAGCCGGGTTATCACGTGTGAAGGGGTCCAGACCGGCTATGTTCCGGATCACCTCCAGCTTCTCGGCCAAGAAATTTTTCATGATCTTGTTCGCGTCCGAGGCCGGGTAATTCCTCAACGAGTAACGAAGAGAATCGGTGACGTGCCCAGAATAGCCGCACATGAGTTTGGGCCGGACACTGTTGGGTTGAATCCGGTAACTTACCCAGGTTTTGATTAGATTGAGCCCAAGAAGACCTTGGGCCGATAGTACAGCTAATTTATGGAGGAGAGGCTGGATAGACTGCCTCTCGGCTTCAGGAGCAAAGGAGCTGCGATTGTCGGATAGATTGAGGAGGTCATCGGTGAAACCCGGCAGTGGTTTTTCGCCGGCTGAGGAAGTATCTTGGCAATAAAAATAAGTTTTCTGCCAGTGTTTGACGTGCGAAAGAGTCGGCATGAGGGAATTTTTCCGCCTCTGTATCGAGACCCCTCCACGGACCAGGAGGGCCCCGTCGCCGCTCTCTCGGCATGGCTTGCATAAGAAGAGTTCGAGGAAAAGAGCTAGATTTGGAGGAACGCACAGATACGATTCACACAAGACTATGAAGTGAGTGATATTAAGCATAGAGTTGGGGCCGATGTCGAATACCCGGAGCTTGTAGTGGTCCAGGAGCTCGCGGAAGAAAGGGTGGCCCGGGGGGCGGAAACCCCGGATCACGTGTTCGACAAAGACTACCACCACATCAAGACCCGGAGAAGTCCGAGTCTCCTCCCCAGGTACCCTCCAGTGGATATCCTCCCGGGCGGGCAGAACACCCGACTCCGTGAAGTCGTCAAGCTTAGCTTTGGTCACGGTCGATCTCGCCCAGTTGGCGGAGATCGATTGACTCGGCTTTTGCTTGCCGGCCGGGTGTTTCCCCTTCAGCTTAGCGCTAGCCTTAGGTGCCATGTGTGTGATCTAAAAAAGAGGCAAATGCAGAGTATGAATAACGAGAGACCCAGAAATTACAGCTATCCGACTTAGTGGAAATTATTTGCAAAAAAAGTTGGCAGATTGGATCTAGTCAAGAACATATACAGGGAAAATTCGCGATTGCAAGTGGTGAAGATGTGCTGAGAGGTGCACACTTGGATCTAAACTAAGCATTAGCTATGGGAAAGCAAGGTATGGAGTATTCAACTAGTGAGAAAAGAGCATTTGGGGGTGAAACTAGATCCCATCTACCCGCGTGAAATCAAGGATTACATCCAAGGAATTGAAGGGACTTACCGGTGGAATCGAGATGGGAACGCGGCGGCGGCGGATGGCTCGACGGCGGCGGCTCCTAGGGATCTCCGGCGGGTTGCTCGAGGGTGCGGTGGCGGAGATCGACGGCGGCATTACGGACGCAGGCAGTGGCGACCGGACGACGGCGGCGTGATTCCGGTGGCACACTCCCCGGCGGCGCAGCGATGCTGCTGGAGCGGGCTCGAGCTTGTAACATCCAAGTATGAAAACAACCCTAGTGTTTCTGTTCCTTGTTTATTTTATGCAATGCATCATGGCATCATTCTCATTTTTATTTCTGTTTGCATTGTTTTCATAATAAAATTCAAACTTAATCAACCCTTGTTTTCACCCTTGTCTGTTACAATCTTTTCAAATAGAGAATTGCAAATCCAAAACATCAATTGCTTCCAATTATTTCATATTGGATCAACTCTTAAATTGTTGCTTAATTCAATCAATCAATTAATCAATTAATTTCAAATTATTTCCAAACTCATACCATTTCTCAAATCTTTAATCATTTGAATCCATGAAATTCACCACTAATTTGAATTCATTAAATCACTTTTAAACCCTAAAGAAAACCCTATTGAAAAATACCTTGTTTTTCTAATATTATCTAATATTGGAAATTTCAATTAAATTGGTTTAATTTGTAAACAGCAAGCAAACAATTAATTTTTTGAAAACAAAAACTACCAATTGGTTGCTTTCCAACTAAGGGATTCATCCTATTTTTATTCCAAAATTTTTCTTTAAACAAAACCTTGTTTTGTTTCCATTTTGCTTAACTACAAAAAAAACAGTACAAAATAAAATAAAATTGCAAAGGAGAGGAGAGGCAGCAGCAGCAGCAACTAAACCAGCCCAACCCGTTTACTCTGGCCCGATAGCACCTCCTGTCGCTATCGTCCTCCCCCCCGACTGACGTCATGGCGTACGAGCGCAGCTCCGTCGTCGATCACCCTCTGAACCCCCCGATGGCGCGTCGTACTCCTCCACCCGTTCCCATAAAACCACGGCCTCCTCCTCCTCCTCCTGCCGCAACCCTAACTCCACCCCTCGAGCTCCGCCGCAGCCGCCATCGCTTCCACCTCCACCTCCACCCTCTGTACTGAAATCTCACCGCCGTCTCTCTGAACTCCGGCAGCGATCGCCGCCTCCGATGGCTGGCGTGGTGCTCTAGCTGCTGGAATGGATAGCCCCCAGTCCCCTCTTCGCCGTCGACACCACCGTGGGGCCTGAGGAGGGCCAGTGCCTCGCCGCCGTCCGTGTTCTTCTCCGACGAGCCCCTGCATCGCACGGTGAGCTTCACCGTCGTTTCCTCCTCGCCCTTTTTCTCTCTGCACCGCGCGCGCCTAGGCCACACCCCAGTAGCACAAGCACGCTAGCACACGCGCACGTCACCGCAGTGCTCCGTCGCGGCGAGCCCTGCTGCTGTTCGCCGCCGATGTCGCGCCTCCGTCAGGTTCAGAGGAGAACGTTTACAGTTTCAGTTATCTCGCGCAGATCTGACGTAAAAAGCCGCGGTCTCGGTATCTGTCACGAGCGAGCGTTTACCACAGTGGCAATCGCCACCGCGTGCAGTCTGGAGGGCGCGGGGTCCCGAGCCTGGTCCACCTGGCTGTGGCTGTGTGGGCTCTCTCTGCCACGCGCGCGCCACGCTGGCAAGGGTCCACTGGACAGTGGCTAAGGGTAGAGGACCACGCGGTAACAAACGTTTTGCGAATTTCTGAATTTCCAATTCAATTAAAAATAGCAGATTTGAATCAAAATTTCAACATGTAATAACTTTCATTTTATAATTCCAACAAATGCAAACTTTATATGTTTTCATATCCAAATTTCATAATCTTTCCATCTAGCCTATTTGTGTTATGTTTTGAATTTTCCAATTACATTTAAAATTCAAATTGGATTAATTCAAATGCTAGTTTATAAAATCAATAACAAATTAATTATAATTCGAATAAATACAAATAAAATATGTTTTTCACACCTTTTTGAATGTTCTATTCAAATATAAATTTTGTTTCATTGTTTGAATAATTTAAACTGCCTAAACAATTTAAATCTTGTTTAATTCAATTAAAACTTGTTTAATATTGTTTAATTCATAATTAAATAATCCTAATTCCAATTTCAAAATGTGAAACATGTAATCCAACCAAAATTTGATGTTCTTTTCAAATATCAACTTTGTAATTTGTTTTGAACATTTTAAATGGTTGAAAACAACAAATACTTGTGTGTCACCTTTAATGCACCCAAAATTTCCCTAAATTAATAATAAACTTCTAAATTGCTACAACCTATTTTAATTTGATTCTAATGTTGTTATTTTGCTGTTTTCCTTTTGCATGCATCATACTAAACCACTATCACCTGTTGTTTAGTTGGAAAACAAATAATCTAACCAAATTCCATGGGCTTTTCATATGCAACCCAAAGTTGCATATGTGTCCATTTAAATTGTGTTATCATGTCAACTAGTTTATTTTGTTGCATCTATTAACTTGTCATGCATCATACTTGATTGTGCACAATGCCATGGCAATGATTGTTTACATTCCTGTTTTGTTTGTTTGCTTCTTCTCGAATAGACGACGACGTTGAGGCAGACGACCTTTACAGCACCCCTTCTGAGGATCTAGCTCAGTACCCGGCTGTTGAGTTTGCAGGCAAGTTATCACTCACATGAATCATCGAGTTCCTTTCCACACTTGTTGTCGATACTATCCTTTTGTCTACTATTGCTAGCCCTATGTATCGTTGCTTGTTCTCCAAACCTATCACATGATTCCCTGAGCCAATAATATTGCCTCACCCCCATACCTACAGCCATTGCTTGTGCCTGTTCTTACCTAGCATGCTTAGGGTTGCTTTTACTCGAGTCTGTTGTCGGTTACTACTGTTACTATCTTATTACTTGTACCGGTGCTCGAATGTTAATCAATCAATCCTGTTAATTGCTATTGGTAATAATAATTTGATGATAAGGCACCGGCAGGAGGCCCATGAGAGGTTTTGAAGCCTGCTAGTGTCGACCCTAATAGGAAAAGGGTCTTGTCTACTTATCCATGATGAGCGCACTAACCGCATGTGGGAAGCGAGTATGGGCGCCCCCCTCAACTTGACCTGATTCGCATCTCGTCCAAATCATCTCATTTAGTTCGTGCTTTCTATTTGCCGCATGCATGTTTTTGCGAGCCCAGCGCAGGGTGGAACTTTTGTAGTCGGCATATAGGGGGACACGTTCTTAGAGTGCTATGAGGGTCCATTTTCTTCTGGGCTCGATTAGCCGTGCGCCCAAGGTGCTTTGGGCTTGATGCGAAGAATGGTTGGTTGTGTAGAGTACCCCGCTTGGTGGGAGGCATCCCATCTGGCGGGTTATTCTTGCGTGTACGGCCAAATTGGTGCAACCCTGCAGGGATAATCTTCTCGAGAAGCCGTGTTTTCCGCGGTTATGGATTACTTGGTGAAAGTACTGGCTAACAAGTACTCAGGACAACTTCAACTTAATGATCAATCATGTTTCACCCAATGATTAATAACTTGACTAGTAATAGGTTATTCACACAGTAACTTGATTCACCTTATCACAACTGTGTGAGTTATCCTCGGATTGCTTCTTTGGATAAGGGGCGAGATCCAGGATGGGTTTGGTTGAAGTTATCTTTCAGTTGGTTACAATCCTCGATCTTATCTTATTCTGTTAGCCGGAACTTGTAGTTATCTTCTGTAGTTGGTTAGAGCAGCCAGCAGCAACTTTCATATCACCCCTTCCTTCCGTTGATCCCAAGCATCTATGCTTGTGTTGACGGGTAACTCTTTGATGAACTGTGAGTCTTGCTTGCCAGTACTTGGATGTACTGACCCCGTTGGGGCTGTGGTTTACGCAGAGTACGACTACGACTACGATGCTTCCCAGGATGGCTACTTCGTGGAGTTTGACGACGCTGCAGACGAGTAGATAGCTGGACCAGGGCAGGATCCAGAACCTACGTGGATGGGCTTCGTTTTCTCTATTTCCTCTGGCTTCTTAAGCCTTTGGTTTTGTCTGTACTCAGACACCTTTGATTGCTTCGGCTGATGTAATGAATGTTATGTTGGGACATGTGTCCTCTGGATGATTGTATTTGCTATCTCTGCCTTAGTGAAGGCCATTTGCAACTTTATTTCAATCTTTTGTGTCTTAGAGATATGTTGTGATCATCATTCGTTCAAAGCTGTTGACGTACAGTGTGTGATTGATATGAAGTACGTCGACGGTAGTGCCTGTGACTTCTAGTGGATAGTTTACATCGACGGTGGAATAGCAGGGCTTGTGTTGTCGCGCATAAGCGCAGGCCTACCAGGAAGCTGGGACGTGGGAGCAGTTATGCCCCATAATCCAAGCACCTGCTATCCAGTTCGTACGATGAGTATCCCTTAGAAGCCAGGGTGCGACAAATGGTATCAGAGCCTGTCTGCCTGTAGGATCCCTTTTTACTGGTCGCAGTTGAGTCTAGAAACTATTTTGTAGCTATATAGGAAAAATGAAACGTGAGAGTAGGAATTCTGCCATTTTTCTTCTTTCCCCACCCACCCACCCTTTTCTGGTAAGGAAGTGCAACGTTGTTTTCCCTTCTCACCTAAACTTTCAAGTTAGGATTTCACGTGTTTTGGGTTCTCCTTAGTACCTCAGGACTTTTGGTCTCGTTTTCCCGATGTTGCTTCGATATCATGTTCTTTTCAACATCCTTATCGTCCGTTGAACCTTGTTGTTTTCCACGTCTTTTTTTTCTTCTACCGGAGTCTAATCAAAACCTTCCCCGATCATCTACAGATGGATCTCAGGTTGTACCCGCAGGTGGTTCGGATGACTCGCTGTGAGGACACCGCCGGTTATCCGGAGATGCTGAGGGACATGGTTACCTATCTGGGGTTCCGTTGGGCACCAGAGTACCAGGTCTACGAGCACCAGCGCGAGTTCGAGCAGACTTTCTACCGAGCTATCGTCTACATTCTGTCGGATGATGGCAGGAGCTTTGTTCACCGCTACGAGGCAGTAGGTTCCACAGTGGATATGGCCGTGCAGCAGGCAGCGTACGTGAGTCTCACCGTTCTCCGTGCTGACTACTGGGGGTTTGATGATTCCATCTCTCGTCACATCCCCCGTGGTTACATCACGGCAGCGGGAGTTCACTTCACTGTCCACCGCGACCTGGATACCTACGAGTCTGATAGCTCCAGGCTGCACACCACTGCCCAGTTCGTGAGGCACAGTGACGCCGTTGCTTCCACACTTTCTCAGGAGTTAGCCTCAGTCAGGGAGCAGCTCCACCTTGCTCTCACTCGTCTGGCGACGTACACCCCAGACTTTGTTGGAGATGAGCGCTTTGCACGTTGCGTTCAGACAGCGGGGTTACCGCTGCCAGATGCTGGAGGTTACGAGCCGATCAGAGGTCCACTTCTCAACCTTGGAGCTGGTTACAGTGGTATTCCTCTCTTTGGAGCACAGGGAGAGGACGCTTTCTACTTCACCACTCCGAGGGTCCCTCTCATAGCAGTTCCTATCTACAGGGATCGTCGTGATACCTACTTCCGTGAGCAGACTCCTCCTCGCCGTACCTCTCGTCGTACTACTCGCCGTCGTCCTGCGTGATGAGCATGGGAGTACCGATGTATCCGTTCCTAGCTATGTTTAGTTATCCTTTGGCATTCGAACCATGTATTGGTCTGTTGGATATTCTGATGTATTTGAACATGTGATGATGTACCTGTTGGTTATCTATTCATGCGTCGGAATCTATCTTTCGGTTACCAAGTCTATCCTGTGCTATTGTTGTGCTAAAATGCATTTCTGTTCAGGATGCCTCCAACCAGGAACACCCCGCCTCCGCCACCACCAATGGGGGAACTGTTGGCTCAGATGACCCAAGTGGTGACTCAGATGGCCCAGATCCAGGCTAACCAGCACAACAACCAGAATGCTCCGCGAGTCAGCATGAAGGAGTTTCTGAGCGTGGGACCGAGGGCTTTCGTGGCAACACGTGAGCCTCTGGATGCTGACGACTGGATCACGGAGATCAACAGGACTCTGGAGATTGCTCATGTTGCTGAGGAAGATAAGGTCAAGTATGCCACCTACCTACTGAAGGGTCAGGCAGCTACTTGGTGGGGAACTACCAGACCATGAGAGCTGGCTATCCTATCACCTGGGGATGTTTCAAGGATGCCTTCCTGAAGCACCACATCCCGGATGGTCTCATGGAAAGGATGCGTGAGGAATTCTGCTCTCTCAGACAGGGCAAGCTGGACGTCCTCGGCTACCAGAACGAGTTCAATCGTCTCGCTCGGTACGCTGGTGACGAAGTGTCCACTGAAGCCAAAAAGATGGCAAGGTTCCGCCGAGGCTTTAAACCCGGAACTGAAGTACGCTCTCACCAAACATCAAGTGCAAGGACTTCGTGGAGCTCGTGAACACCGCGCTCAATGAGGAGAATGGGCGCAAGGCGTTCGAAGAGTCCCGCAAGCACTCGCGTGAGGGTGGTTCCTCCTCCAACATGACCACCCCTCCGCAGAAGCGCCGCATCTGGGTGCCAAATGGTGCTGTCACTCGGGCTCCAAATGCCCAAGCTTCTCCAGGCTTTGGTCCCCGCCCACCCAACCCATCTCAGATGCAGGGTCAGAGGATTCCAATGGGGCAGCCAAGGCCAGGTCCTCCTCGTGTCGTCACTTGCTACAAGTGCAAGGAGACTGGGCACTACGCTGATAAGTGCACTCAGAAGCAGCTACCCCTACCTCCTCGCCCCAACACCAACCAGGCAATGGTTCGTGCTCCCCCGGCTAAAGCCTTCAACTCCAACAACAGGCATGTCGGGAGGACCGCGAGGGTGAACCATATCAAGGCCGACAAAGCTGAGGAAGCTGCTGACGTCGTTCTCGGTATATTACCCGTAAATGTTGACTTCCCAGATAAGCATGGACAATGAGATCCTAATTGGAGGTCGCATATTCCTTGCTTCACTCATGTTGCTGGGAAATTCTGACATTGATGTCATCCTGGGTATGGATTGGTTGAAGACCCACAAAGCTAAAATTGACTGTGCTCAAAAGTCAATAACTCTCTCCCACACTTCAGGCCAGATAGTCTATTCTCCTTATGGATCAAGTTATGTTCAGCTGTTCAACCTAGATGCCAAACCCCTTCCTGCAATTGAAAATGTTCCGGTGGTTTGTGAATTCCCTGACGTCTTTCCAGAAGAGTTGCCAGGGATGCCTCCGGACAGAGCAGTTGAGTTCGTGATCGAGCTTGAGCCAGGTACTGCTCCAATCTCTAAGCACCCATACAAGATAGCTCCTCCTGAACTGAAATTGTTGAAGGAGCAAATCGATATGTACATGGAAAAAGGTTACATTCAGCCTAGTTCCTCCGCTTGGGGTTGCCCAACTCTGTTTGTTGCCAAGAAGGACCAAACAAAAAGACTCGTGGTTGACTATCGTCCTCTCAACGAGAAAACCATCAAGAACAAGTATCCACTTCCTCATATCGATGATCTTTTTGATCAACTTGCTGGAGCCTCAATATTCTCAAAGTTGGACTTGAGGATGGGTTACCATCAGATAAAGTTCAGAAAGGAAGATATTCCAAAAACAGCCTTCACCACTCGTTACGGTCTATATGAATACACCGTCATGTCCTTTGGTCTCACCAATGCACCGACAACGTTCTCAAGACTCATGAATTCTGTCTTCCATGAATACCTCGACAAGTTCGTTGTGGTATATCTTGATGATATTCTAGTCTACTCAAAATCCGAGGAAGAGCATGGAGAACACCTTCGTCTCACTCTCATGAAACTTCGCGAGCATCGTCTGTATGCCAAGTATTCCAAATGTGAGTTCTGGATTCCAGAAGTTGCATATCTTGGTCATATCATCTCTGCCAAGGGCATTGCCATTGATCCTGAAAAGGTTAAGGCAATTGTTGATTGGAAACCCCCTAAGACGGTGAAGCTAGTCAGAAGTTTTCTTGGCTTGGCTAGCTATTGCCGTCGTTTCGTCCAAAACTTTTCCAAGATTGCCAAACCTCTCAATGATCTCACAAAGAAGGACAAAAAGTTCGTTTGGACTCCACAATGTGATGAAAGTTTCAACCTCCTGAAGACTAAACTCACTTCCACCCCAGTTCTGGTTGGCCCAGATACTACCAAACCTTTCCAGATATTCTGTGATGCATCTCTCCAAGGCCTAGGAGCAGTTCTTATGCAAGAACGTCAAGTTGTGGCTTATGCTTCACGTCAGTTGAACCCACATGAGCAAAACTATCCCACTCATGATCTTGAACTTGCAGCAGTTGTGTTTGCCCTCAAAAAATGGAGACATTACTTGTTGGGTAACAAAACTGAAATCTTTTCCGATCATAGAGTCTGAAATACATCTTCACTCAGCCAGATCTGAACCTCAGGCAAAGGAGATGGATTGAGAAGATTAAAGACTTTGATCTCACCATTTCTTACACTCCAGGCAAGGCTAATGTTATGTCCGATGCTCTCAGTCGCAAATCCTATTGCAATAATCTCATGATCATGGAAAGCCAACCTCCACTTCATGAAGAATTCCAGAAGCTGAACCTTGGTCTTGTCCCTGAAGGATACCTTGCTAGCTTGACAGCCAGTCCAACTCTCGAGGACAATATTCGTCTGAACAACTTCGTGATAATGAAATCAAGAAGATTGTAGAGAACATCAAGGAGGGCAATGATAAATTCAAGTCCTTCTCAATTGATGACAAGGGAACTGTGTTCTTCGAAGGACGCATTGCAGTTCCTCAGATTCAAAGTCTCAAGGATATCATTCTCAAGGAGGCTCATGAAACTCCTCTATCCATTCACCCTGGAAGTACAAAGATGTACCAGGATCTTAAGACTCTGTATTGGTGGTCTGGCATGAAACGTGAAATTGCTCAATACGTTTCTGAATGCGACGTTTGTCAACGTGTTAAGGCAGTCCATCAAAAGACAGCAGGTCTACTCCAACTCTGAAAATTCCTGAGTGGAAGTGGGACATGATCGAAATGGACTTCGTTGGGTTTCCAAAGTCCAAGAAGGGCAACGATGCAATCTTTGTTGTTATTGATCGTCTCACTAAGGTTGCTCACTTCTATGCTGTAAAGGAAACTATCTCAGCTAGCCAGTTAGCAGAGCTTACACAGCAAGGTTGTTCCTCTTCATGGTGTTCCATTGGAAATAAGCTCAGATCGTGGAAGCATCTTCACTTCTCATTTCTGGAAAAGCTTTCAAGAAGCATTGGGCACTAAACTTCTGTTCAGCACAGCTTATCACCCTCAGTCTCAGGGGCAAGTCAAAAGAGTCAATCAGATTCTCGAGGATATGCTCAGAGCATGTCGTCTCTCCTTTGGCATGAAATGGGAGGATTGCCTTCCATATGCTGAATTCTCCTACAACAACAGCTACCAGGCAAGCCTAGGCATGGCACCTTTTGAGGCACTGTATGGTCGCAGATGCAGGAGTCCAATCAATTGGTCTGGAGCTGGTGAACGTTCACTCTTAGGCCCTGACATTGTTAAGGAAGCCGAGGAGAAAGTTCGTATCATTCGTGACAATCTCAGGATTGCTCAGTCTCGTCAGAAGAGCTATTATGATAGCAAGCACAGGGATATGATCTATGCACCTGGTGATAAGGCATATCTCCGTGTAACTCCCCTCAGAGGAACTCATCGTTTTGTTGTGAAAGGAAAGCTTGCACCAAGATACATTGGTCCCTTCAACATCCTCTCAAGGCGTGCAGAAAATGCTTATCGTCTTGAACTTCCAGAAAAACTATCCAAGGTGCACGATGTTTTCCACGTGTCCCAGCTCAAGAAGTGCTTCAAGGATCCAGATCGTACAGTTGATCATGATTCCATTGAACTGCAAGATGATCTATCTTATGAGGAGCACCCTATTCGTATTCTCGATGAGACCGAGCGTAAGACTCGCAACAAGAGCACCAAGTTCTTGAAAGTCCAATGGTCGCATCATTCCGATAAAGAGGCAACGTGGGAGACCGAAGAGGATCTTCGCAAGAAGTATCCGGACCTTTTCACTTCTCAGTAAGGAATCTCGGGGCGCGATTCCTTCAAGGGGGGACGTTTTGTAACATCCAAGTATGAAAACAACCCTAGTGTTTCTGTTCCTTGTTTATTTTATGCAATGCATCATGGCATCATTCTCATTTTTATTTCTGTTTGCATTGTTTTCATAATAAAATTCAAACTTAATCAACCCTTGTTTTCACCCTTGTCTGTTACAATCTTTTCAAATAGAGAATTGCAAATCCAAAACATCAATTGCTTCCAATTATTTCATATTGGATCAACTCTTAAATTGTTGCTTAATTCAATCAATCACTTAATCAATTAATCAATTAATTTCAAATTATTTCCAAACTCAAACCATTTCTCAAATCTTTAATCATTTGAATCCATGAAATTCACCACTAATTTGAATTCATTAAATCACTTTTAAACCCTAAAGAAAACCCTATTGAAAAATACCTTGTTTTTCTAATATTATCTAATATTGGAAATTTCAATTAAATTGGTTTAATTTGTAAACAGCAAGCAAACAATTAATTTTTTGAAAACAAAAACTACCAATTGGTTGCTTTCCAACTAAGGGATTCATCCTATTTTTATTCCAAAAATTTTCTTTAAACAAAACCTTGTTTTGTTTCCATTTTGCTTAACTACAAAAAAAAACAGTACAAAATAAAATAAAATTGCAAAGGAGAGGAGAGGCAGCAGCAGCAGCAACTAAACCAGCCCAGCCCGTTTACTCTGGCCCGATAGCACCTCCTGTCGCTATCGTCCTACCCCCCGACTGACGTCATGGCGTACGAGCGCAGCTCCGTCGTCGATCACCCTCTGACCCCCCCGATGGCGCGCCGTACTCCTCCACCCGTTCCCATAAAACCACGGCCTCCTCCTCCTCCTCCTGCCGCAACCCTAACTCCACCCCTCGAGCTCCGCCGCAGCCGCCATCGCTTCCACCTCCACCTCCACCCTCTGTACTGAAATCTCACCGCCGTCTCTCTGAACTCCGGCAGCGATCGCCGCCTCCGATGGCTGGCGCGGTGCTCTAGCTGCTGGAATGGATAGCCCCCAGTCCCCTCTTCGCCGTCGACACCACCGTGGGGCCTGAGGAGGGCCAGTGCCTCGCCGCCGTCCGTGTTCTTCTCCGACGAGCCCCTGCATCGCACGGTGAGCTTCACCGTCGTTTCCTCCTCGCCCTTTTTCTCTCTGCACCGCGCGCGCCTAGGCCACACCCCAGTAGCACAAGCACGCTAGCACACGCGCACGTCACCGCAGTGCTCCGTCGCGGCGAGCCCTGCTGCTGTTCGCCGCCGATGTCGCGCCTCCGTCAGGTTCAGAGGAGAACGTTTACAGTTTCAGTTATCTCGCGCAGATCTGACGTAAAAAGCCGCGGTCTCGGTATCTGTCACGAGCGAGCGTTTACCACAGTGGCAATCGCCACCGCGTGCAGTCTGGAGGGCGCGGGGTCGATCCCCCCTCGGCGCACCACGCACCCTTTTTGCTGGATTAAATCCCGAGCCTGGTCCACCTGGCTGTGGCTGTGTGGGCTCTCTCTGCCACGCGCGCGCCACGCTGGCAAGGGTCCACTGGACAGTGGCTAAGGGTAGAGGACCACGCGGTAACAAACGTTTTGCGAATTTCTGAATTTCCAATTCAATTAAAAATAGCAGATTTGAATCAAAATTTCAACATGTAATAACTTTCATTTTATAATTCCAACAAATGCAAACTTTATATGTTTTCATCTCCAAATTTCATAATCTTTCCATCTTGTAACATCCCAAGTATGAAAACTACCCCATAGAATGCTTGATTTTCTGTTTAATTAAAGTATTGCATCATGTCATCATGTTGTTTGCATTTGTTTCTTATTTGGTGCATTTGTTTTCCACTGTTTTCACAACTCAAATTCAAACCTTACTCAAACACTGTTTTCATACTTGTTCTGTTACAACTTTTGGAATAAAATTCACAAATAATAACAACCATTTGGTTCCATGTTTTTTCCATAGTGATCACTTGGGAAAATAATGGGTTTAAATCAATTATTCATTTTCCAAACACAATTAAAAAATTCAAATCAAAGCACCCAAAACAGAACCATTTTGAAATCATGTTGTTACCAAATCAAACCAACTCAATTTGACTATTTTACCTAGGGGTTACCCTATGTTCAATATTGGTTTTAATAATGATTATTAATATTAACCATTTCACCCAAAATTGGTTCAAATTTCAAAAAGCATTCAAACCTTTAACTTTTTGAAAATAAAAAGTACCAACTGGTTGTATTTGAACTAAGGAGCTTCTCCAAATTTTTTCCCAAATTTTTCCATTAAGTTAAACCTATTCTTTTCCTCCTTTTGGTTCTATGCAAAAAAAAAAATTAATAAGAACAAATAGCTAAAACCTCAAGGGAGAGGGGCATGGCCCATTCTTTTTCTTTCCTACCCCAGCCCATCTAACCCGAGTTGGCCCAGTACCCCTCCACTCCTGTCGCTGTCGTCTTCCCCGAGCTGATGTCATCCCTGTACGTCTCCATCAGAGCCGCTTGATCCTCCCCACCTCACGCCGATGCGCTGCCGTACGAGTCCTCGTTCCCCTTAAAGCACCACACCAACCCCTAACCCTAGCTCTCCATCCCATCGCCGCCGTCCTCCCATCCACCTTTCTCACTGCTTGGCCGATCTTCTGAACCTGAAACCACCACCGTATTTCCGCCGTCAGACTTGCTCCACCCCGACCACCACCGTCACCTCGTGGAAGCACCGTGGACGGGAATGGAGTCGTGGCGACTCCCTCCATCCCTTCGTCTACTCGGATGGCGCTGGAAGCATCCCTGGTGGCCGCGCCGTCGCGATTTGGTCGCCGCTGGCCACTGCTGTTTCTGTCGGGTTCGTCTGCATCCACGACCACCTCTCCGATCGTGGGTTTCGAACACAGCTCGGTGAGACCTGCTCCTCTGTCCCTCTTCCGTTACTGCACAACCCCCTGCACCTCTACACGCTTGGTCACGCAAGCCCAGCAGCACACCACGCCGTCGATCGCCGTCCGGCGTTGCAGTTCGTGCTCGCTGCTCTGAATGTTCTGACGAAATTCAGTTAAACAGCCGTGGACTGCCTCTTATTCCAACCCACCTGTATACCATCACAACTACCGCAGCACCCCAGTGGCAACGAAGCGCGCGCGCGTTGCGACAGGTTCCAGGTTCGATTCCCCGGTGGGAATTAACCCCAAATTTTTGCTCCGAAGCGCAGCGCCGCGACCCCACCTGTCATCCACCCAGTGCGCCACATCATCTTCTAACCGCCACGCTGGCCATGGCCCCGCGGGTCAGTGGCTGGGGTTAGCCCCCGTGGCTTTACCAAAAGGATAAAAAAACATTTTCTGTTTGTTTTCTATTTTCTGTAAAATGGCAGAATAAACACCACATTTTAAACATCAATAACTTTTGATATATAAGTCTAATAAATAAAACCTGTATATGTTTTCTGCCCCAAATTTCCTAATCTTTCCAAATATCCAATTTGTGTACTGTTTTGGAAACTTCAAATGCATTTAAAAATTCAAATGTAAATAATTCAAATGTTAATTTGTAAATTCCATAACTAATTATTTATTAATCCAATAAATGCAAATAAAATATGTTTTCCATACCATTTTAAATAACCTATTCAAATATAATTTTTGTTCTCTGTTTTGAATAATTAAAATTGCCTAAACAATTTAACTCTTGTTTAATTCAATTAAAAATTGTTTAATATTGTTTAATTCATAGTTAAATAATCCAAAGTCCAATTTCAAAATGTGAAACATGTAATCCAACTAAAATTTGATGATCTATTCAAATATCAACTTTGTTATTTGTTTTGAACAATTTAATTGGTTGAAAACAACAAATACTTGTGTGTCACCTTTAAGGCACTCAAAATTTCCCTAAATTAATAATAAACTTCTAAATTGCTACACCCTATTTAAATTTGATTCTTATGTTGTTATTTTGCTGTTTTCCTGTTGCATGCATCATACTAAACCACTAACACCTGTTGATTAGTTGGAAAACAAATAATCCACCCAAAATCCATGGGCTTTTTATATGCAACTCAAAATTGCATATCTGTCCATTTAAATTGTGCTACCATATCAACTAGTTTATTTTGATGCAACCATTAACTTGACATGCATCATCTTTGATTGTGCACAATGCCATGATAATGATTGTTTACATTTCTGCCTTGTTTGTTTGCTTCTTCTCGGATACACGACGACGTTGAGACCGACGATCCTTGCGACACCCCTTCTAAGGAGTTAGCTCAGTACCAGGCTACTGGGTTTGCAGGCAAGTTATCACTCACATGAACCATCGTGTTCCTTTCAACATTGGTTACCGATACTTTCAGTTGTCTATTTCTGCTAGCCTTAGTAGTAGATGTTTCTGTTACGAACCTATCACATGTATCCTTTAATCCTGATATTGCCTCACCTCCATACCTATAACCATTGTTTGTTGCCCGTGTCTTACTAGCATGCTAGGTTGTTTTGCTCGAGTCTGTTCCCGTTACTTTCTGTTACTATTTCATTATGTTCTGGGGGCTCGATGTTAATCAATCAATCATGCTAATGATATTGTTAAATAATAATTTGATGATAAGGCACCGGCAGGAGGCCCTTTGTGGTTTTGAGGCATGCTAGTGTCGACCCTAATAGGAAAAGGGTCTTGTCTACTGATCCATGATGAGCGCACTACCCGCATGTGGGAAGCGAGTATGGGTGCCCCCCTCAACTGACTCGATTCGCATCTCGTCCAAATCGCCGTACTAGTTCGGGTGTTCCATTTGCTGCATCATATGCAGGTACGAACCCTTGGCGCCAGGGTGGAACTTTTGTAGTCGGCATTTAGGGCGGCGTGGTCTTCCAGTGCTATGAGGGTCCTCCTTTTCTTCGGGGGGCTCGATTAGCCGCGCACGCACAGCACGCGGTGCTTTGGGCTTGATGCGAAGAAGGGTTGGTTGTGTAGAGTACCTCGCTTGGTGGGTTAGCTCCCCATCTGGCGGGTTATTCTTGCGTGTACGGCTAAATTGGTGCAACCCTGCAGGGATAATCTTCTCGAGAAGCAGTGTTTTCCGCGGTTATGGATTACTTGGTGAAAGTACTGGCTAACAAGTACTCAGGACAACTTAAACATAATGATCAAACATGTTACACCCCATGATTAATAACTTGACTAGTAATAGGTTGTTGACACAATAACCTGATTCACCTTTAATACAACTGTGTGAGTTATCCTCGGATTGCTTCTTTGGATAAGGGGCGAGATCCAGGATGGGTTTGTTTGAAGTTATCTTTCAGTTGGTTACAATACTCGATCTTACCCCCTTTCTGTTAGTTGGAAGTTGTAGTTCTCTGTAGTTGGTTAGCGCAGCCAGTTGCAGCATCTTTTATATCCCCTTTCTTCCGTTGAACCCAAGGCATCTGTGCTTGGTGTTGACGGGTTACACTTTGGTGAACTGTGAGTCTTGCTTGCCAGTACGTTTATGTACTGACCCCTTTAGGGCTGTGGTTTACGCAGACGACGTTTCCGAGGATCTACATGATGGCTACTACGTGGAGTATGATGACGGGACTGCTGACGAGTAGATAGCGGACCCGGGCAGGATCCGAGACTTCGTGGATGGGCTCCGTCTTTTCGCTTCCGGCCTCTTAGGCCTATTTGGTTCTTGTCTGTACTCAGACCGTTTGAATGCTTCCGCTGTGATGTAATGATGTATTGTTGGGGCATGTGCCCTCTGAATGATTGTATTTGCGATTCTCTGCCCTAGTGAGGGCCAGTTGCAACTTATTTCAATCTTTTGTGTCGTAGAGATCTGTTGTGATATCACTTGTTCCAATGCCGTTGACGTACCATGTGTGTATGTTTTGAAGTACGTCAATGGAAGTATCCTGATTTCTACGGGATAGTTTACATCGACGGTGAACAGTAACGGTTGGTTGTCGCACATAAGTGCTGGCCTACCCGTAAGGGGACGCGGGAGCCGATAAGCCCCGTAATCCAACCAAAATACTGTTCAGTTCGTACGGTGAGTATCCTCTAGAAGTCCGGGTGCGACACATCTAGCCTATTTGTGTTCTGTTTTGAATTTTCCAATTACATTTAAAATTCAAATTGGATTAATTCAAATGCTAGTTTATAAAATCAATAACAAATTAATTATAATTCCAATAAATACAAATAAAATATGTTTTTCACACCTTTTTGAATGTTCTATTCAAATATAAATTTTGTTTCATTGTTTGAATAATTTAAACTGCCTAAACAATTTAAATCTTGTTTAATTCAATTAAAACTTGTTTAATATTGTTTAATTCATAATTAAATAATCCTAATTCCAATTTCAAAATGTGAAACATGTAATCCAACCAAAATTTGATGTTCTTTTCAAATATCAACTTTGTTATTTGTTTTGAACATTTTAAATGGTTGAAAACAACAAATACTTGTGTGTCACCTTTAATGCACCCAAAATTTCCCTAAATTAATAATAAACTTCTAAATTGCTACAACCTATTTTAATTTGATTCTAATGTTGTTATTTTGCTGTTTTCCTTTTGCATGCATCATACTAAACCACTATCACCTGTTGTTTAGTTGGAAAACAAATAATCTAACCAAATTCCATGGGCTTTTCATATGCAACCCAAAGTTGCATATGTGTCCATTTAAATTGTGTTATCATGTCAACTAGTTTATTTGTTGCATCTATTAACTTGTCATGCATCATACTTGATTGTGCACAATGCCATCGCAATGATTGTTTACATTCCTGTTTTGTTCGCTTCTTCTCGAATAGACGACGACGTTGAGGCAGACGACCTTTACAGCACCCCTTCTGAGGATCTAGCTCAGTACCCGGCTGTTGAGTTTGCAGGCAAGTTATCACTCACATGAATCATCGAGTTCCTTTCCACACTTGTTGTCGATACTATCCTTTTGTCTACTATTGCTAGCCCTATGTATCGTTGCTTGTTCTCCGAACCTATCACATGATTCCCTGAGCCAATAATATTGCCTCACCCCCATACCTACAGCCATTGCTTGTGCCTGTTCTTACCTAGCATGCTTAGGGTTGCTTTTACTCGAGTCTGTTGTCGGTTACTACTGTTACTATCTTATTATTTGTACCGGGGCTCGAATGTTAATCAATCAATCCTGTTAATTGCTATTGGTAATAATAATTTGATGATAAGGCACCGGCAGGAGGCCCACGAGAGGTTTTGAAGCCTGCTAGTGTCGACCCTAATAGGAAAAGGGTCTTGTCTACTTATCCATGATGAGCGCACTAACCGCATGTGGGAAGCGAGTATGGGCGCCCCCCTCAACTTGACCTGATTCGCATCTTGTCCAAATCATCTCATTTAGTTCGTGCTTTCTATTTGCCGCATGCATGTTTTTGCGAGCCCAGCGCAGGGTGGAACTTTTGTAGTCGGCATATAGGGGGACACGTTCTTAGAGTGCTATGAGGGTCCATTTTCTTCTGGGCTCGATTAGCCGTGCGCCCAAGGTGCTTTGGGCTTGATGCGAAGAATGGTTGGTTGTGTAGAGTACCCCGCTTGGTGGGAGGCATCGCATCTGGCGGGTTATTCTTGCGTGTACGGCCAAATTGGTGCAACCCTGCAGGGATAATCTTCTCGAGAAGCCGTGTTTTCCGCGGTTATGGATTACTTGGTGAAAGTATTGGCTAACAAGTACTCAGGACAACTTCAACTTAATGATCAATCATGTTTCACCCAATGATTAATAACTTGACTAGTAATAGGTTATTCACACAATAACTTGATTCACCTTATCACAACTGTGTGAGTTATCCTCGGATTGCTTCTTTGGATAAGGGGCGAGATCCAGGATGGGTTTGGTTGAAGTTATCTTTCAGTTGGTTACAATCCTCGATCTTATCTTATTCTGTTAGCCGGAACTTGTAGTTATCTTCTGTAGTTGGTTAGAGCAGCCAGCAGCAACTTTCATATCACCCCTTCCTTCCGTTTATCCCAAGCATCTATGCTTGTGTTGACGGGTAACTCTTTGATGAACTGTGAGTCTTGCTTGCCAGTACTTGGATGTACTGACCCCGTTGGGGCTGTGGTTTACGCAGAGTACGACTACGACTACGATGCTTCCCAGGATGGCTACTTCGTGGAGTTTGACGACGCTGCAGACGAGTAGATAGCTGGACCAGGGCAGGATCCAGAACCTACGTGGATGGGCTTCGTTTTCTCTATTTCCTCTGGCTTCTTAAGCCTTTGGTTTTGTCTGTACTCAGACACCTTTGATTGCTTCCGCTGATGTAATGAATGTTATGTTGGGACATGTGTCCTCTGGATGATTGTATTTGCTATCTCTGCCTTAGTGAAGGCCATTTGCAACTTTATTTCAATCTTTTGTGTCTTAGAGATATGTTGTGATCATCATTCGTTCAAAGCTGTTGACGTACAGTGCGTGATTGATATGAAGTACGTCGACGGTAGTGCCTGTGACTTCTAGTGGATAGTTTACATCGACGGTGGAATAGCAGGGCTTGTGTTGTCGCGCATAAGCGCAGGCCTACCAGGAAGCTGGGACGTGGGAGCAGTTATGCCCCATAATCCAAGCACCTGCTATCCAGTTCGTACGATGAGTATCCCTTAGAAGCCAGGGTGCGACAAAGCTCGAGGTCGCGGGCGCCAAGGAAAAGTGGAGACGAAAGGATAGGGGGAGGAATGGCAGATAGATCTGAAAAGTGACCCTTGGGAGCCTATTTATAGGTGCGGGGGAAAATGCCCTAGGTTTGGGCGGCAAGTGCCGAAATTTCGGAAAAAGGTTATTTGGCTGGATATTTTGGGATAAGCATCAAAGAGCCCGTTGCGGGGTATCCGGAAAGAGATTGAAAATAGATCGCGAGCGTGATATTCGGACTGATTGGCAACGGAGTGAGTCCAGATCTTGTCACGGTTTCTCGGACTGTTCACCCGGGAAAATGATGTTTGACTCGGGAAAAAACCGGTTACAGAGCAAGGCCTAGCTATTATCAAAGCGCTCTAACCCGGCATTTTATGGACTTGTAAGTTATTGTTTTGCAGGGAATAGCGTGCGCTTCATGGTTGATCCCGTGAAGACCAAGCTATTCTGGGGACTACTGATGGAGGGATGATAACCCGGTAGGCTAACGTCAAGGTGTAACCCGACCCAAAGGGAATCGCGCAAGACCCGACACAAGTAAGAGGAGTTTCTAGAAGGCCCTAGAAGGAGCGTAGGCCTTGTAACCCGGCTTTTGGGGTTACTATTAGGAAACTTAGGGTTTGTGTGCGGTTTCCGGGTAGGATTCCGAGTGTGCCTTGTACAAGAAGCCAGGGGGCTGGGTTAGATATAAGCCGGCTCCTGGGGTTAGGAAAACAGAGCTTCACCAGATATTCGAGTATCCTTGTAACACGAGAGTTGATATTGTAACCCTAGATCGGAGACTCGGCGACTTGATTGCCAGAGCTACGAGATCGATTGATAGCATGATTTCCCTTGAGCTAGACTCTCTCCCAAACACCAGAGTCGAATTGCCCCAAGATAAGTTACCCCCGATAACGTCTGCCGTGATTATCCCACGACAAGAATCCTGCTCGGAAGGCTTTTCCCATGATTGCTTTCCAGCTAGCGTGATGTCCACAGTCTCCTTGGTGGATGTATTGTAGTAATTCCTTGCCATCTTCGGGTGCGATACATTGCTGGAGTATGCCCGAAAGGATTTACTGCGCCTGATTATCTGTCGAGCCTCGCGAGGATCTGCGGGGAGCTGTTTGGCGGACAAGTGGTCGAGGTATTTCTGCGTCCAGACTGGCTCGACCAGAAAAACTTGTCGCGAAATATTATGAATAAGCTCGATAATGGCAACTTGCGGGCTGACCTCTGTTTCTGGTGCTGCGGGTGCTCCTGCAGCTTTCTTGACTTTGACTGATCGCTTAGTCATTCGCTCGAAATATATCCCTGGCGGTACGGGTGTGTTTGTGGAACCCATGTTTGCCAGCCTGTCTGCTTCTTCGTTGGTGGATCTCGCAATATGCTTCAGCTCGCATCCCTTGAAACTTCCCTCGAGTAGGTTGTACATGTCACGATAGGCGACCATGTTTTCGGCGATAGCGTCGCACTCCTTCATTGTCTGTTGTACGATGAGGTTGGAGTCGCCGTAGATCACCAGTCGGGTGGCTCCACACGCAACTGCCATCTTCATCCCATGCAACAGGGCCTCATATTCTGTGTCGTTGTTCGATGCTGGATCATTGGGTGGAAAATCCAATCGTAGGACGTACTGCAGCTTGTCTCCTCTAGGTGATATTAGGACGATTCCAGCTCCTTCTCCTTCATTTCCTTTGGACCCGTCGAAGTACATGATCCAGTTGCTCGTGTATTCTGGCAGTCCGGGCGTTTGTAGCTATGTCCACTCGCTCAAGAATTCCACGAGTACCTGGGATTTTACTGCATTGCGTCCTGCATAGGTGATGTCCCAAGCGCCTAGCTCGATGCTCCATTTTGCTATTCTTCCGGATGCCATAGGGTTGTTCATGATTGTGCCAAGTGATGCATCATTAACCACTGTGATAGTGTGTTCCTAGAAGTAGTGCTTGAGCTTTCGAGCCGTGAGAACAACTCCATATGTGAGCTTCTGGTAGTGAGGATATCGTTGCTTGCATGGCGAGAGCACTTCACTGATGTAATAGATCGGTCGTTGGACTCCATATGCCTTGCCCTCCTCAGGTCGTTCGACTACGATTGCCGTGGTTATGACCTGGTTTGTTGCGGCTAGGTATAGGTAAAGTGGCTCCCTCTCTTGCGGTGTTGCAAGGATGCGCCTGCTTTGCACGATCGTTTCAGGTCTGCAAATGCTTGCTTAGCCTCTAGTGTCCACTCGAATTTGTCCGTCTTCTTCAACAGTTTGTAGAAGGGCAACGCTTGCTCGCCCAATCGCGCGATAAACCTGCTCAAGGCAGCTAGTCGCCCTGCGAGCTGCTGGACTCCGCATAGATTGGTTGGCTCCTTCATTGTCAAGATTGCTTGTATTTTCTCTTGGTTGGCTTCGATGCCTCTGGTGGATACCAGGTGCCCGAGAAGTTTTCCTGCTGGGACGCCGAAGACGCATTTTGTCGGATTGAGCTTGATCCTGTATACGTTGAGAGCGTCGAATGTTTCTCTAATTTCCTCGATGAGTGTGTCCTCTACTCGAGTCTTGATGACGATGTCGTCAACGTACAGTTGTACGTTCTTGCCAATGAGCTTGGCGAGGCATTTTTGCATGAAGCGCTGATATGTTGCGCCTGCGTTCTTGAGCCCGAAGGGCATTGTCGTGTAGCAGTATACACCGTGGGGTGTGATGAATGCTGTCTTTTCTTCGTCCTCGTGCTTCATCCGGATCTGATTATATCCCGAATAGGCGTCCAGGAAGGAGAGGCGTTGACAGCCCGCAGTAGATTACACGATCTGGTCGATTCGCGGGAGGGGAAAGTTATCCTTGGGGCAGTGCTTATTTAATGACGTGTAGTCAATGCACACTCGAAGGATGTCAGTGTTCTTTTTGGGGAACAGCACCGGGTTTGCTAACCAAGTGGATATCTTGATCTTCCTGATGAATTTTGCTGCTAGCAATCTATTTACTTCTTCTCCAAGCACTTTCTGCTTGGGTTCTGAGAACCGTCGAGTGGTCTGCTTGATGGGTTTTGCATCCTTGAAGACTTCGAGTGAGTGCTCGGCGAACTCACTGGGTATTCCTGGCATATCTGAGGGCTACCAAGCGAAAATTTCCGAGTACTCACGGAGGAGTTCGACGAGCGCGCTTTCCTATGCTTGCAAGAGGGTTGTTGAAACCATCCTGTCTTCGCGGAATCTGTCGGGTGCACCTGATGTTTTCGAGTGTCGCTGTTGGCGCTGAACTCCAAATCTGGCGCGTTTTTCTTCGTGAGGGGCATCACGGAGTGATCCGTGGTTTTTGCCAGCTCTTGCAATTCTTCTTGCATCCCGAAAGATTTTGCGATCTTGTTGAACTCGATGTCGCACTTTATAGATTTATGGAAATCTCCGTCAATGGTGACGACACCATATTCCCCGGGTAGCTTGAGCTTCAGGTACGCGTAGTGTGCTACTGCCATGAATCTGGCGAACGCTGTTCGACCAAGGATGGCGTGGTACTGTGAGGGCCAGTCGACTACTTTGAAGTCAAGGAATTCTCTTCTGTAGTTACGTCGATTGCCCAACACAACCTCGAGGTTAATCGTTCTGAGTGGACGGATCGCCTTTCCTGGAACTATCCCGTGGAAGCATGTTTCTGATTCCGCAAGGCCGTCCAAGTTCATGTTCATCCAGCGGAGTGTGTCCGCGTAGATAATGTTGATACCACTGCCACCATCCATGAATACGCGGGCCAAGTCGTAGTTGCCAATCTGCGCTTGGATTACGAGGGCGGCGTGTCTTGGTCGATAGATTCGTGGTGGATGATCCTCCATTGAGAATGTGATCGATTGGTCCGCCATCTTCAGGTACTCGGGCCTTGTTGGCGGGGTCTGCACAGCCATGCATATCTGTCTTGTGTTAGTCTTTTGAGCTCTGCGGGATGGGCATACCTTCTGGATCATTCCTAACTGTCATGCCGGGTTCGGGTACGCGTTGGCTCCGGCGTTTTGTGCGGGTGGCACAGGTAGTGCAGCTAGCGCCATGTTTGGGTTTGCTGGTGGAGGTAGGGGTTGTGGCGGCTGAAATCCTTGGTGTCCTCCTCCTGGAAGCGACGGATAATTTGGATTGGCTGCCGATCTGCTTTTATTCGAGAATGCCTCAGTGATCTCGATGAACTTTCGGCAGTCCTTAAGAAGGTGCGTGGCCTTAGTTTTGCCTGTGCGCTTATCTGTAAATAGATGTAGCGAGCAGTATGCATCGAGGTCCTCCTCGGGGGTTTTGTCCTTAGCTTTCGGTCTCCACTCGCGGCTTCCTCGGCGTCCACTATCGCGACTACGCGTGAATTCCGCTGCTACCATCTCCTCCTAATCCTCGTGATCGTAGTATTTCCTTCTTTTCCTTTGACCATGGCGATCTTCTTCGGGCGCAGGCGATGATGCTCTCTCATTGCGCACTGCGTCTTCTCCGTTAGCCCATTTGTCGGCTATGACCATCAGCTCCCCAATAGTTTTGGGTGCGGCTCGGCCCAGTTCTTCTCTGAAAGCAGTTCGTCGGGCGCCTTTCGCGAAGGCCTCAACCGCCACTTCTTTCGAGATGTTTCATGCGGTGTTCCTGAGCGTGGTCCATCGCTGGATATACTCGCGGGTGGACTCGCCGCTTTTCTGTTTGCAAGCTCGCAATTCTTCAATGGTTGCTGGTCTCTTGTAGGTTGATTGGAAGTTTTTGCAGAAGTCGCGGTGCAGGTCGTCCCATGATGCGTAACAGGACCTTGGCCTTGCTTCCAGCCAGCTACGTGCCGCGCCAACCAAATGTAGATTGAGGTATTGCATAGCCGTGTTCTTGTTCCCACGTTTGCATTTTACTGTCGTGAGGTAGTCGTTTAGCCACGACGAGGGCTCGAGTGAGCCATCGTACTTTGTTACTTCTGTATTGAGCTTGAATCTTTTGGGTAGGGGTGCTTCGCGGGTGCTGCGGGTGAAGCAAAGTGCACCGCATGTCTCGTCATCCGAAGAACCGGACAAAGAGCGTTCGCGATTCCGCGTTGCTCTTGCCTTGTCCACCCTATTTTGCGCGATGTCTGATCGCGCATCGTATCCTGGCTGGTCGCGATCACTTTCCTTCCTTGGCTCCTTGCTGCGTTTTCGCGAGCGGCTGCTGTGATGTCGCGAGCTTTTCTCTCTTGGGCTGCCTTCGCTGCTGCTTCGACTATCACCGCGGCATCGAGCTTCTTTTCCTCGACCGCGGCGTGGCGACTTCTCTCTTCTTGGCGAAGTGCTCCTACGCTTGCGTGATGCTTCTTTTTCTTTTTCTTTCTCCTTCTCCAGTTGTTCGGCGGCCTTCCTGCGGTCGTAGGAGGCGAGCCTTGCGGCGGCCATGCCTAGTCCCTTACGCACTTGCTTGTACTGTTCTGCCCGAGGATCGCTTTCCGCCGGCTGGTTCATCTGCATGTAAGTTGCTGCGGCTAGGACTAAGGCACCGGGAGTTTGCGGGTAGACGTTTCCGTCTTCGTCAACCCGCATAAGGGAAAGTGCGATCGACCTGCTGGCTCCACCCAAGGACTCGACGTCCATGGACGTTGATGCGTATCCCCTCCTCGCGGGTCGGGTTGCGACCGAGGGTGCTAGGGACAGCTCAGCTCGTCGCTGACTTAATTCATCCGCCGCTTTTCTTCGACGGGCCAGATCTATCCGAGTCTCTTTGATGGTTGCGGCCGCTCGCACTAGATGACAGTGGTAGGCGACCATATCTTCGTGTGGCGCCTCAGCTGCGGGTGGCTTGCTTGTTCGCATAGCTTCCTTGGCTCTGTCCCAAGCTTCCCGCGTGACGCCGATTGCGGCGCGTTCTGCTGCGCTGTATTCTGTTTCTGGAGGTGGTTGATCCGATCCTGCCATGTAGACTTGAGCCATTCGTGGCCCGTGAGTCCTAGGCGTGTTTTGGAGAATTTTCTGGACTCGAGAAGGATCCTCTGTCGAGAGGGTATGGAAGTCGCCGAAGTTGAAGCGGATGGACTCGCTGCTTTTCTCCAGGTAGGGTCGTGAGTCGATAGCTTCTGACTCCGATTGTGATTCTTCAGGAAAGTGGAGGATCCCGTCCCTGTTGGTCACAAACTTCAAGATTTCGAACGTCAGGGTGACACTCTTTTCCAACTTGCTGAATAATGGACGTGATTCCGGCGAGTGAGGGGTGACCACAACAGATCCGATCCTGATAGGATTGGTCGGAGCCGTAGTCGAGGGTTGCCACCGTGAGTTGGTTGTTGATGAAGCCGAAGATGCCGGAGATCCAGCGCCTGCCGTTCCCACAGACGGCGCCAATTGTTGAATCTGAGACTCTACAAATCCCTCGGGTGAACCCATAGGGTTTCGAATAGGAGAACCCATGAGCGCTGGTGGCGATCATCGGCTAAACAGGGGGCAAGATTTACACAGGTTCGGGGCCCTCCTAGAGAAAAAACCCTTACTCCTGCCTCTGTCGATCTGTATTAATGAATAGATCGGTTACAACGGTGGTTGCTCAAGTCGAGAGTATGATCTCGATCTCAAGGCTTTGGTCGTGCGGTATTGCTTGGTCCTCTTCTGGTGGTTCTCCTGGCCTTATATAGGTGGCCAGGTCTCAAACCCTACCCGGAGAGGACTCGAACTCTAACCCTATGTCGGTTACAAGTTTCCTAACTTAGCCCGCAAGGCATTGCAGGTGGGCTTCACGTGGGCCTTCCGGAATACTCCAAGGGCTTCCCTTCTTGGGCCTTAACCTTGGGCCTGAGACGGGGTGTCCTTACCCACAGGGTATAAGATCCATCCCTTCGTCAGCACCCGAACGATACACCTCTTCAATAACAAAAGGTCCTTCCCATCTCGAGAGTAATTTTCCTGGAAAAATCTAAGAGGAAACCTATGTAACATCCAAGTATGAAAACATCCCTTAGTTGGTTTATTTCTTGTTTACTTTCAAGCAATGCATCATGTCATCATTTCATTGCATTTGATTCATTTGTTTGCATTGTTTTCATAATGAAATTCAAACTTTTCACACCTTGTTTTCACACTTGTCTGTTACAATCTTTTCAAATAAAGTATTGCAAATCAAAACTCCTTTTTGTTTCCAAGTAATTCTTTAATGTTCAACTATTAAATTGTTGCCTCAAATCATTCACATAATTCCACCAATTAATTTCTAAGTCATTTCAAATTCAAATCAAGTTTCAAATCAGTACTCTTTTGGAAACCATAAAAATCACCACCTTTGTGCACTCTTCAAATCCTTCTAAAACCCTAGGGGTAACCCTATTCCAAAGCATGTTTTTCTTAATGGGTTATTAATATTGAAATTCCTCTAATTTGGATTCAAACACCAACTATCATTTTAAATCTCAATTTTTGAAATCCAAGCTTGCAATGTGGTTTCTAATTATCTAAAAAGCTTAACTAAATTTTTCTGAATTTTTCCTTAACCAAAACCTTAACAAACTATTCCAAAAACTGTTTCAGCAAAAAAAAAAAAAAAAAAAACAGAAAAAGAAAAAAAGGAGAAAACCTGCACAGCGCGCGGCAGCTAAGCAGCCCAGCCCGCTAAGCCTACCCCGCGCGCGGCCCAGCCCAGCACTTAACGCACCGTACCGCTTCGCTGCGCCAAGATTCGTGCCGCCCTTCTATTTTTCCCTTCGTCACCCCGTACGGCAGAGCATCCGGCGGAGCCACCGCAACCCCGCGCGACTCCGGCGGCAATCCGAGCTCCGCGGGCCTATAAAAGAGCCCTAGCCCCCCGGGGAGCAACCCTAGAGCCTAGGGTTACCCCTGTCCCATCGATCCGCCGCCATTCGCTTCCTCCACGGCGAGATCCCTCTCTGTTACTTCTCTCCGGCGAGCATGCTCTGAACCCGTCGATGGCGCCGCCGTATCCTCACCCCACCTTGCCTCTGCTCTACGGGAATCGAGTCGCCGTCACCTCCTCTTCCCCTTGGACACCAGCAACCATCACGGTGAGCCCTCGATCGACGCCGCCGTCCTCTCCTTTCTCTCCGGCCACCGCGCCACGTTTTCTGAATCCGCGGACCTTGTCGCCGTTGCAGATCCTCTCGACGCCGTTTGATCGCTGGATTAGCACCGCCTCTACCTCCTCTACGTCGTGGACATCAACGGGAGCACGGAGAGTCACGGTAACAGCGCCGCCATCCACTGCAACGCCGCCGTCGAGCTCGGTGTACCTCTCTGCAATTCGACGAGCCCCGGTGAGCTTGTCATGCCTCTCCTCCCTCCCTCTATGTCTTGCACGTAAGCACGCCCGCTTCCAAAGCACATCTGCATCCTAGCAGCAGCCACGAGCACACGTTGATCGCCGGCGAGCTTCCTGTTCTCTCTGTCAGTCGAGCAACGAACACTCGTCAGTTTCGTCAGATAAAAATTCAGTCTTTGCACGATCTGTAACAATATCCTCACCGCGTGTGGTATACTGACAACAGACGCGCAGCAGCGCAGTTGGTTTCAGTCGAGCGAGCGCGAGGGAGAGGTGCTGGGTTCGAACCCCAGCACCCGCGTTTAATCCCCACATTTTGCTCCCTGAGCTGGCACCCGTGGCCCACCAGTCGGCCACCCCCTCTTCCACGCATGCACGCAAAGCCCCAGGGCCCACTGGCAGCGTGTGGGTACGCTTCCAGTGCGGTACCAAATGTTTAAAACGTTTCTGTTTTTATTTTTCTAATTATTTGAAATAGCAGAATAATGAATAAACTTCAAAATTCAACATCTTTTGTTTCACAATTCCAATAAATACAAACCTTATATGTTTATTGCTCAAAATTTCATAATCTTTCCATCTAGCTATTTGTGTTCTGTTTTGAATTTTCAAATAATTTTAAAATTTCAAATTTGAATAATTCAAATGCAAATTGGAATAATTCATAACTAATTCATACTGTTGTCAAATAATTCAAATAAAATATGTTTTTCACACCTTTTTGAATGTTCTATTCAAATATAAAATTTGTTTTCTGGTTTGAACAATTTAAATTGCCTAAACAATTTAAATCTTGTTTAATTCAATTAAAAATTGTCTAATATTGTTTAATTCATAATTAAATAATCCAAAGTCCAATTTCAAAATGTGAAACATGTAATCCAACCAAAATTTGATGTTCTTTTCAAATATCAACTTTGTTATTTGTTTTGAACATTTTAAATGGTTGAAAACAACAACTACTTGTGTGTTACCTTTAATGCACCCAAAAATTTTCCAAAAATTAATAACAAACTTCTAAATTGCTACAACCTATTCTAACTTGATTCTAATGTTGTTATTTTGCTGTTTTCCTTTTGCATGCATCATACTAATCCACTAGCACCTGTTGATTAGTTGGAAAACAAATAATCTAACCAAATTCCATGGGCTTTTCATATGCAACCCAAAGTTGCATATGTGTCCATTTAAATTGTGTTATCATATCAAGTAGTTATTTTGTTGCATCTATTAAATTGTCATGCATCATATTTGATTGTGCACCATGCCATGGCAATGTTTGTTTACATACCTGTTTTGTTTGTTTGCTTCTTCTCGGTTAGACGACGACTACGTTGAGACCGACGATCCTTACGACACCACTCCCCAGGACCTAGCTCAGTACCCGGCTATTGAGCTTCCAGGCAAGTTATCACTCACATGAATCATCGAGTTCCTTTCCACACTTGTTGTCGATACTATCCTTTGTCTACTATTGCTAGCCCTATGTATCGTTGCTTGTTCTCCGAAACTATCACATGATACCCTGAACCAATGATATTGCCTCCCCTCCATACCTACAGCCTTTGCTTGTGCCTGTTCTTACCTAGCATGCTTAGGGTTGCTTTTACTCGAGTCTGTTGTCGGTTACTACTTTTACTATCTTATTATTTGTACCGGGGCTCGATGTTAATTAATCAATCCTGTTAATTGCTAATGGTAATAATAATAATTTGATGATAAGGCACCGGCAGGAGGCCCATGAGAGGTTTTGAAGCCTGCTAGTGTCGACCCTAATAGGAAAAGGGTCTTGTCTACTGATCCATGATGAGCGCACTAACCGCATGCGGGAAGCGAGTATGGGCGCCCCCCTCAATTTGACCTGATTCGCATCTCGTCCAAATCATCTCATTTAGTTCGTGCTTTCTATTTGCCGCATGCATGTTTTTGCGAGCCCAGCGCAGGGTGGAACTTTTGTAGTCGGCATATAGGGGGACACGTTCTTAGAGTGCTATGAGGGTCCATTTTCTTCTGGGCTCGATTAGCCGTGCGCCCAAGGTGCTTTGGTCTTGATGCGAAGAATGGTTGGTTGTGTAGAGTACCCCGCTTGGTGGGAGGCATCCCATCTGGCAGGTTATTCTTGCGTGTACGGCCAAATTGGTGCAACCCTGCAGGGATAATCTTCTCGAGAAGCCGTGTTTTCCGCGGTTATGGATTACTTGGTGAAAGTACTGGCTAACAAGTACTCAGGACAACTTAAACATAATGATCACTCATGTTTCACCCACTGATTAATAACTTGACTAGTAATAGGTTATTCACACAATAACTTGATTCACCTTATCACAACTGTGTGAGTTATCCTCGGATTGCTTCTTTGGATAAGGGGCGAGATCCAGGATGGGTTTGGTTGAAGTTATCTTTCAGTTGGTTACAATCCTCGATCTTATCTTATTCTGTTAGCCGGAACTGGTAGTTATCTTCTGTAGTTGGTTAGAGCAGCCAGCAGCAACTTTCATAACACCCCTTTCTTCCGTTGATCCCAAGCATCTATGCTTGTGTTGACGGGCAACTCTTTGATGAACTGTGAGTCTTGCTTGCCAGTACTTGGATGTACTGACCCCGTTGGGGCTGTGGTTTACGCAGAGTACGACTACGGCTACGATGCTTCCCAGGACGGCTACTTCGTGGAGTTTGACGACGCTGCAGACGAGTAGATAGCTGGACCAGGGCAGGATCCAGAACCTTCGTGGATGGGCTTCGTTTTCCTTATTTTCCTCCGGCTTCTTAAGCCTTTGGTTTTGTCTGTACTCAGACACCTTTGATTGCTTCCGCTGATGTAATGAATGTTATGTTGGGACATGTGTCCTCTGGATGATTGTATCTGCTATCTCTGCCTTAGTGAAGGCCAGTTGCAACTTTATTTCAATCTTTTGTGTCTTAGAGATATGTTGTGATCATCATTCGTTCAAAGCTGTTGACGTACAGTGCGTGATTGATATGAAGTACGTCGACGGTAGTGCCTGTGACTTCTAGTGGATAGTTTGCATCGACGGTGGAATAGCAGGGCTTGTGTTGTCGCGCATAAGCGCAGGCCTACCAGGAAGCTGGGACGTGGGAGCAGTTATGCCCCATAATCCAAGCACATGCTATCCAGTTCGTGCGATGAGTATCCCTTAGAAGCCAGGGTGCGACAAATGGTATCAGAGCCTGTCTGCCTGTAGGATCCCTTTTTACTGGTCGCAGTTGAGTCTAGAAACTATTTTGTAGCTATACAGGAAAAATGAACGTGAGAGTAGGAATTCTGTCATTTTTCTTCTTTCCCCACCCACCCACCCTTTTATGGTAAGGAAGTGCAACGTTGTTTTCCCTTCTCACCTAAACTTTCAAGTTAGGATTTCACGTGTTTTGGGTTCTCCTTAGTACCTCAGGACTTTTGGTCTCGTTTTCCCGATGTTGCTTCAATATCATGTTCTTTTCAACATCCTTATCGTCCATTGAACCTTGTTGTGTTCCACATCCTTTTTCTTCTACCGGAGCCTAATCAAAACCTTTCCCGATCATCTGCAGATGGATCTCAGGTTCTACCCGCAGGTGGTTAGGATGACTCGCTGTGAGGACACCGCCGGCTATCCGGAGATGCTGAGGGACATGGTTACCTATCTGGGGTTCCGTTGGGCACCAGAGTACCAGGTCTACGAGCACCAGCGCGAGTTCGAGCAGACTTTCTACCGAGCTATCGTCTACATTCTGTCGGATGATGGCAGGAGCTTTGTTCATAGCTACGAGGCAGTAGGTTCCACAGTGGAGATGGCCGTGCAGCAGGCAGCGTACGTGGGTCTCACCGTTCTCCGTGCTGACTACTGGGGGTTTGATGATTCCATCTATCGTCACATCCCCCGTGGTTACATCACGGCAGCGGGAGTTCACTTCACTGACCACCGCGACCTGGATACCTACGAGTCTGATAGCTCCAGGCTGCACACCACTGCCCAGTTCGTGAGGCACAGTGACGCAGTTGCTTCCACACTCTCTCAGGAGTTAGCCTCAGTCAGGGAGCAGCTCCACCTTGCTCTCACCCGTCTGGCGACGTACACCACAGACTTTGTTGGAGATGAGCGCTTTGCACGTTGCGTTCAGACAGCTGGGTTACCGCTGCCAGATGCTGGAGATTACGAGCCGATCAGAGGTCCACTTCTCAACCTTGGAGCTGGTTACAGTGGTATTCCTCTCTTTGGAGCACAGGGAGAGGACGCTTTCTACTTCACCACTCCGAGAGTTGCTCTCAGAGCATTTCCTATCTACAGGGATCGTCGTGATACCTACTTCCGTGGGGTTCCTCCTCTCTGTATCTCTCGTCGTACTACTCACCGCCGTCCTGCGTGACGAGCATGGGAGTACCGATGTATCCGTTCCTAGCTATGTTTAGTTATCCTTGTCTTTCGAACCATGTGTTGGTCTGTTGGATATTCTGATGTATTTGAACATGTGATGATGTACCTGTTGGTTATCTATTCATGCATCGGAATAATCTATCTTTCGGTTACCAAGTCTATCCTGTTATATTGTTGTGCTAAAATGTATTTCTGTTCAGGATGCCTCCAACCAGGAACACCCCGCCTCCGCCACCACCAATGGGGGAACTGTTGGCTCAGATGACCCAAGTGGTGACTCAGATGGCCCAGATCCAGGCTAACCAGCACAACAACCAGAATGCTCCGCGAGTCAGCATCAAGGAGTTTCTGAGCATGGGGCCGAGGGCTTTCGTGGCAACACGTGAGCCTCTGGATGCTGATGACTGGATCAGGGAGATCAACAGGGCTCTGGAGATTGCTCATGTTGCTGAGGAAGATAAGGTCAAGTATGCCACCTACCTACTGAAGGGTCAGGCAGCTACTTGGTGGGAGAACTACCAGACCATGAGAGCTGGCTTTCCTATCACCTGGGGATGTTTCAAGGATGCCTTCCTGAAGCACCACATCCCGGATGGTCTCATGGAAAGGATGCGTGAGGAATTCTGCTCTCAGACAGGGCAAGCTGGACGTCCTCGGCTACCAGAACGAGTTCAATCGCCTCGCTCGGTACGCTGGTGACGAAGTGTCCACCGAAGCCAAGAAGATGGCAAGGTTCCGCCGAGGCTTTAACCCGGAACTGAAGTACGCTCTCACCAACATCAAGTGCAAGGACTTCGTGGAACTTGTGAACACCGCGCTCAATGAGGAGAATGGGCGCAAGGCGTTCGAAGAGTCCCGCAAGCACTCGCGTGAGGGTGGTTCCTCCTCCAACATGACCACCCCTCCGCAGAAGCGCCGCATCTGGGTGCCAAATGGTGCTGTCACTCGGGCTCCAAATGCCCAAGCTTCCCAGGCTTTGGTCCCCGCCCACCCAACCCATCTCAGATGCAGGGTCAGAGGATTCCAATGGGCAGCCAAGGCCAGGTCCTCCTCGTGTCGTCACTTGCTACAAGTGCAAGGAGACTGGGCACTACGCTGATAAGTGCACTCAGAGGCAGCTACCTCCACCTCCTCGCCCCAACAACAACCAGGCAATGGTTCGTGCTCCCCCGGCTAAAGCCTTCAACTCCAACAACAGCCTGTCGGGAGGAACGCGAGGGTGAACCATATCAAGGCCGACAAAGCTGAGGAAGCTGCTGACGTCGTTCTCGGTATATTACCCGTAAACTCTATCCAGCTAAAGTGTTGTTTGATACTGGAGCATCGCATTCATTCGTGTCAAAGATTTTTGCAAAAGCATACAACCTAGTTCTGGTTCCGCTAAGCAATCAAATGACTGTTCACTCTCCGGACCGCAAATGTTGACTTCCAAGATAAGCATGGACAATGAAATCCTAATTGGAGTCGCATATTCCTTGCTTCACTCATGTTGCTGGGAAATTCTGACATTGATGTCATTCTGGGTATGGATTGGTTGAAGACCCACAAAGCAAAAATTGACTGTGCTCAAAAGTCAATAACTCTCTCTCACACTTCAGGCCAGATAGTCTATTCTCCGTATGGATCAAGTTCTGTTCAGCTGTTCAACCTCGATGCCAAACCCCTTCCTGCAATTGAAAATGTTCCGGTGGTTTGTGAGTTCCCTGACGTCTTTCCAGAGGAGTTGCCAGGGATGCCTCCGGACAGAGCAGTTGAGTTCGTGATCGAGCTTGAGCCAGGTACTGCTCCAATCTCTAAGCATCCATACAAGATAGCTCCTCCTGAACTGAAATTGTTGAAGGAGCAAATCGATATGTTACATGGAAAAAGGTTACATTCAGCCTAGTTCCTCCGCTTGGGGTTGCCCAACTCTGTTTGTTGCCAAGAAGGATCAAACAAAAAGACTCGTGGTTGACTATCGTCCTCTCAACGAGAAAACCATCAAGAACAAGTATCCACTTCCTCGTATCGATGATCTTTTTGATCAACTTGCTGGAGCCTCAATATTCTCAAAGTTGGACTTGAGGATGGGTTACCATAAGATAAAGATCAGAAAGGAAGATATTCCAAAAACAGCCTTCACCACTCGTTACGGTCTATATGAATACACCGTCATGTCCTTTGGTCTCACCAATGCACCGGCAACGTTCTCAAGACTCATGAATTCTGTCTTCCATGAATACCTCGACAAGTTCGTTGTGGTATATCTTGATGACATCTTAGTCTACTCAAAATCCGAGGAAGAGCATGGAGAACACCTTCGTCTCACTCTCATGAAACTTCGCGAGCATCGTTTGTATGCCAAGTATTCCAAATGTGAGTTCTGGATTCCAGAAGTTGCATATCTTGGTCATATCATCTCTGCCAAAGGCATTGCCATCGATCCTGAAAAGGTTAAGGCAATTGTTGATTGAAACCCCTAAGACGGTGAAACAAGTTAGAAGCTTTCTTGGCTTGGCTAGCTATTGCCGTCGTTTCGTCCAAAACTTTTCCAAGATTGCTAAACCTCTCACTGATCTCACAAAGAAGGACAAAAAGTTCGTTTGGACTCCACAATGTGATGAGAGTTTCAACCTCCTGAAGACTAAACTCACTTCCACCCCAGTTCTGGTTGGCCCAGATACTACCAAACCTTTCCAGATATTCTGTGATGCATCTCTCCAAGGCCTAGGAGCAGTTCTTATGCAAGAACGTCAGGTTGTGGCTTATGCTTCACGTCAGTTGAACCCACATGAGCAAAACTATCCCACTCATGATCTTGAACTTGCAGCAGTTGTGTTTGCCCTCAAGAAATGGAGACAATACTTGTTGGGTAACAAAACTGAAATCTTTTCCGATCATAAGAGTCTGAAATACATCTTCACTCAGCCAGATCTGAACCTAAGGCAAAGGAGATGGATTGAGAAGATTAAAGACTTTGATCTCACCATTTCTTACACTCCAGGCAAGGCTAATGTTATGGCCGATGCTCTCAGTCGCAAATCCTATTGCAATAATCTCATGATCATGGAAAGCCAACCTCCACTTCATGAAGAATTCCAGAAGCTGAACCTTGGTCTTGTCCCGGAAGGATACCTTGCTAGTTTGACAGCCAGTCCAACTCTCGAGGACAAGATTCGTTCTTAACAACTTCGTGATAATGAAATCAAGAAGATTGTAGAGCACATCAAGGAAGGCAATGATAAATTCAAGTCCTTCTCAATTGATGACAAGGGAACTGTGTTCTTTGAAGGACGCATTGCAGTTCCTCAGATTCAAAGTCTCAAGGAATCATTCTCAAGGAGCTCATGAAACCTCTCTCTATCCACCCTGGAAGTACAAAGATGTACCAGGATCTTAAGACTCTGTATTGGTGGTCTGGCATGAAACGTGAAATTGCTCAATACGTTTCTGAATGCGACGTTTGTCAACGTGTTAAGGCAGTCCATCAGAAAACAGCCGGTCTACTCCAACCTCTCAAAATTCCTGAGTGGAAGTGGGACATGATTGAAATGGACTTCATTACTGGGTTTCCAAAGTCCAAGAAGGGCAACGATGCAATCTTCGTTGTTATTGATCGTCTCACTAAGGTTGCTCACTTCTATGCTGTAAAGGAAACTATCTCAGCTAGCCAGTTAGCAGAGCTCTACACAGCAAAGGTTGTTCCTCTTCATGGTGTCCCATTGGAAATAAGCTCAGATCGTGGAAGCATCTTCACTTCTCATTTCTGGAAAAGCTTTCAAGAAGCATTGGGCACTAAACTCTTGTTCAGCACAGCTTATCACCCCAGTCTCAGGGGCAAGTCGAAAGAGTCAATCAATTCTCGAGGATATGCTCAGAGCATGTGTCTCTCCTTTGGCATGAAATGGGGATTGCCTTCCATATGCTGAATTCTCCTACAACAACAGCTACCAGGCAGCCTAGGCATGGCACCATTTGAGGCACTGTATGGTCGCAGATGCAGGAGTCCAATCAATTGGTCTGGAGCTGGTGAACGTTCACTCTTAGGCCCTGACATTGTTAAGGAAGCCGAGGAGAAAGTTTGTATCATTCGTGACAATCTCAGGATTGCTCAGTCTCGTCAGAAGAGCTATTATGATAGCAAGCACAGGGATATGATCTATGCACCTGGTGATAAGGCATATCTCCGTGTAAGTCCCCTCAGAGGCACTCATCGTTTTGGTGTGAAAGAAAGCTTGCACCAAGATACATTGGTCCTTTCAACATCCTCTCAAGACGTGCAGAGAATGCTTATCGTCTTGAACTTCCAGAAAAACTATCCAAGTGCACGATGTGTTTCACGTGTCACAACTCAAGAAGCTTCAAGGATCCAGATCGTGCAGTTGATCATGATTCCATTGAACTGCAAGATGATCTATCTTATGAGGAGCACCCTATTCGTATTCTCGATGAGACCGAGCGTAAGACTCGCAACAAGCACCCAAGTTCTTGAAAGTCCAATGGTCGCATCATTCCGATAAAGAGGCAACATGGAGACCGAAGAGGATCTTCGCAAGAAGTATCCGACCTTTTCATTTCTCAGTAGGGAATCTCGGGGCGCGATTCCTTCAAGGGGGGCGTTTTGTAACATCCAAGTATGAAAACATCCCTTAGTGTTATTTCTTGTTTACTTTCAAGCAATGCATCATGTCATCATTTCATTGCATTTGATTCATTTGTTTGCATTGTTTCATAATGAAATTCAAACTTTTCACACCTTGTTTTCACACTTGTCTGTTACAATCTTTTCAAATAAAGTATTGCAAATCAAAACTCCTTTTTGTTTCCAAGTAATTCATTAATGTTCAACTATAAATTGTTGCCTCAAATCATTCACATAATTCCACCAATTAATTACTAAGTCATTTCAAATTCAAATCAAGTTTCAAATCAGTACTCTTTTGGAAACCATAAAATCACCACCTTTGTGCACTCTTCAAATCCTTCTAAAACCCTAGGGTAACCCTATTCCAAAGCATGTTTTTCTTAATGGGTTATTAATATTGAAATTCCTCTAATTTGGATTCAAACACCAACTATCATTTAAATCTCAATTTTTGAAATCCAAGCTTGCAATGTGGTTTCTAATTATCTAAAAAGCTTAACTAAATTTTTCTGAATTTTTCCTTAACCAAAACCTTAACAAACTATTCCAAAAACTGTTTCAGCAAAAAAAAAAAAAAAAAAAAAAAAAAAAAACAAAAAAGAAAAAAGGAGAAAACCTGCGCAGCGCGCGGCAGCTAAGCCCAGCCCGCTAAGCCTACCCCGCGCGCGGGCCCAGCCCAGCACTTAACGCACCGTACCGCTTCGCTGCGCCAAGATTCGTGCCGCCCTTCTATTTTTCCCTTCGTCACCCCGTACGGCAGAGCATCCGGCGGAGCCACCGCAACCCCGCGCGACTCCTGCGGCAATCCGAGCTCCGCGGGCCTATAAAAGAGCCCTAGCCCCCCGGCGAGCAACCCTAGAGCCTAGGGTTACCCCTGTCCCGTCGATCCGCCGCCATTTCGCTTCCTCCACCAACGGCGAATCCCTCTCTGTTACTTCTCTCCGCGAGCACGCTCTGAACCCTCGATGGCGCCGCCGTATCCTCACCCCACCTAGCCTCTGCTCTACGGAATCGATCGCCGTCACCTCCTCTTCCCCTTGGACACCAGCAACCATCACGGTGAGCCCTCGATCGACGCCGCCGTCCTCTCCTTTCTCTCCGGCCACCGCGCCACATTTTCTGAATCCGCGGACCTCGTCGCCGTTGCAGATCCTCTCGACGCCGTTTGATCGCTGGATTAGCACCGCCTCTACCTCCTCTACGTCGTGGACATCAACGGGAGCACGGAGAGTCACGGTAACGCAGCGCCGCCATCCACTGCAACGCCGCCGTCGAGCTCGGTGTACCTCTCTGCAATTCGACGAGCCCCCCGGTGAGCTTGTGGCCTCCCTCCCTCCCTCCCTCTATCTTTGCGTAAGCCCGCTTCCAGAGCACATCTGCATCCTAGCAGCAGCCACGAGCACACGTTGATCGCCGGCGAGCTTCCTGTTCTCTCTGTCATCGAGCAACGAACACTCGTCAGTTTCGTCAGATAAAAATTCATCTTTGCACGATCTGTAACAATATCCTCACCGCGTGTGGTATACTGACAACAGACGCGCAGCAGCGCAGTTGGTTTCAGTCGAGCGCGCGCGAGGAGAGGTGCTGGGTTCGAACCCCAGCACCCGCGTTAATCCCCACATTTTGCTCCCTGAGCTGGCACCCGTGGCCCACCAGTCGGCCACCCCCTCTGCCACGCATGCACGCAAAGCCCCAGGCCCACTGGCAGCGTGTGGGTACGCTTCCAGTGCGTACCAAAAGTTTAAAAACGTTTCTGTTTTTATTTTTCTAATTATTTGAAATAGCAGAATAATTAATAAACTTCAAAATTCAACATCTTTTGTTTCACAATTCCAATAAATACAAACCTATATTTTATTGCTCAAAATTTCATAATCTTTCCATCTAGCTATTTGTGTTCTGTTTGAATTTTCAAATAATTTTTAAAATTTCAAATTTGAATAAATCAAATGCAAATTGGAATAATTCATAACTAATTCATACTGTTGTCAAATAATTCAAATAAAATATGTTTTTTCACACCTTTTTGAATGTTCTATTCAAATATAAAATTTGTTTTCTGGTTTGAACAATTTAAATTGCCTAAACAATTTAAATCTTTGTTTAATTCAATTAAAAATTGTCTAATATTGTTTAATTCATAATTAAATAATCCAAAGTCCAATTTCAAAATGTGAAACATGTAATCCAACCAAAATTTGATGTTCTTTTCAAATATCAACTTTGTTATTGTTTGAACATTTTAAATGTTGAAAACAACAACTACTTGTGTGTTACCTTCAATGCACCCAAAATTTTCCCAAAAATTAATAACAAACTTCTAAATTGCTACAACCTATTCTAACTTGATTCTAATGTTGTTATTTTGCTGTTTTCCTTTTGCATGCATCATACTAATCCACTAGCACCTGTTGATTAGTTGGAAAACAAATAATCTAACAAATTCCAAATCCATGGGCTTTCATATGCAACCCAAAGTTGCATATGTGTCCCATTTAAATTGTGTTATCATATCAAGTAGTTATTTTGTTGCATCTATAAATTGTCATGCATCATATTTGATTGTGCACCATGCCATGGCAATGTTTTTACATACCTGTTTTGTTTGTTTGCTTCTTCTCGGTTAGACGACGACTACGTTGAGACCGACGATCCTTACGACACCACTCCCAGGACCTAGCTTCCACCCCTGAGCTTCCAGGCAAGTTATCACTCACATGAATCATCGAGTTCCTTTCCACACTTGTTGTCGATACTATCCTTTGTCTACTATTGCTAGCCCTATGTATCGTTGCTTGTTCTCCGAACCTATCACATGATACCCTGAACCAATGATATTGCCTCCCCTCCATACCTACAGCCTTTGCTTGTGCATGTTCTTACCTAGCATGCTTAGGGTTGCTTTTACTCGAGTCTGTTGTCGGTTACTACTTTACTATCTTATTATTTGTACCGGGCTCGATGTTAATTAATCAATCCTGTTTAATTGCTAATGGTAATAATAATAATTTGATGATAAGGCACCGGCAAGGAGGCCCATGAGAGGTTTTGAAGCCTGCTAGTGTCGACCCTAATAGGAAAAGGGTCTTGTCTACTGATCGATGATGAGCGCACTAAACCGCATGTGGGAAGCGAGTATGGGCGCCCCCCTCAATTTGACCTGAATTTGCATCTCGTCCAAATCATCTCATTTAGTCGTGCTTTCTATTTGCCGCATGCATGTTTTTGCGAGCCCAGCGCAGGGTGGAACTTTTGTAGTCGGCATATAGGGGAACACGTTCTTAGAGTGCTATGAGGGTCCATTTTCTTCTGGGCTCGATTAGCCGTGCGCCCAGGTGCTTTGGGCTTGAGCGAAGACTGGTTGGTTGTGTAGAGTACCCCGCTTGGTGGAGGCATCCCATCTGGCGGGTTATTCTTGCGTGTACGGCCAAATTGGTGCAACCCTGCAGGGATAATCTTCTCGAGCCGTGTTTTCCGCGGTTATGATTACTTGGTGAAAGTACTGGCTAACAAGTACTCATGACAACTTAAACATAATGATCACTCATGTTTCACCCCACTGATTAATAACTTGACTAGTAATAGGTTATTCACACATAACTTGATTCACCTTATCACAACTTGTGAGTTATCCTCGGATTGCTTCTTTGGATAAGGGGCGAGATCCAGGATGGGTTGGTTGAAGTTATCTTTCAGTTGGTTACAATCCTCGATCTTATCTTATTCTGTTAGCCCAAACTGGTAGTTATTCTGTAGTTGGTTAGTAGAGCAGCCAGCAGCAACTTTCATAACACCCTTTCTTCCGTTGATCCCAAGCATCTATGCTTGTGTTGACGGGCAACTCTTTGATGAACTGTGAGTCTTGCTTGCCAGTACTTGGATGTACTGACCCCGTTGGGGCTGTGGTTTACGCAGAGTACGACTACGGCTAACGATGCTTCCCAGGACGCTACTTCGTGGAGTTTGACGACGCTGCAGACGAGTAGATAGCTGGACCAGGGCAGGATCCAGAACCTTCGTGGATGGGCTTCGTTTTCCTTATTTTCCTCCGGCTTCTTAAGCCTTTGGTTTTGTCTGTACTCAGACACCTTTGATTGCTTCCGCTGATGTAATGAATGTTATGTTGGGACATGTGTCCTCTGGATGATTGTATCTGCTATCTCTGCCTTAGTGAAGGCCAGTTGCAACTTTATTTCAATCTTTTGTGTCTTAGAGATATGTTGTGATCATCATTCGTTCAAAGCTGTTGACGTACAGTGCGTGATTGATATGAAGTACGTCGACGTAGTGCCTATGACTTCTAGTGGATAGTTTGCATCGACGTGGAATAGCAGGGCTTGTGTTGTCGCGCATAAGCGCAGGCCTACCAGGAAGCTGGGACGTGGGAGCAGTTATGCCCCATAATCCAAGCACCTGCTGTCCAGTTCGTGCGATGAGTATCCCTTAGAAGCCAGGGTGCGACAACCTATACAATAGAACTTTCTCACCAACATGGAACTCTCTCTTAAGAATTTTCTTATCATGCCATTTTTTAACTTTCTCTTTAAAGATTCTAGCATTTTGATAAGCTTCACTTCTCCATTCATCCAAAGAACTCAAGTCAAGCAACCATTTCTTACCAGCAAGTTTAAAATCTCTATTAATCTCTTTCACTCCCCAATAAGCCGTGTGTTCTAATCTATACTTCTTATAAAGCAAAACCCCACTAACATGCATTGATGATTGTTCTATCTCAACATGCAAACTATCCACATCATCCATTCTCCTAGCCAATCAATTGTCCATGTCATCTCCACTTATATTTATTAATCACTACATGCAAACTACACATTATCCATTTATTAAACAATCCAATTATTCATATTAATAATTTATAATATATATACTATGATTTATTGAACTTTGCATATTCTCTTAGAAAACATAATGTATCAAATAATTTATAAATTTCTGCTTATATTATACTGTAGATTCTAAAACGATCCCCGCAGCAACGCGCGGGGTATCTTCTAGTTCTAAAGGCAATTGACAAGCTTTTCTATAAACCATTTTGTAAGGAGACATACCCATAGGATTTTTATAAGCAGTTCTATTAGCCCATAAAGCATCATTTAGCTTACTAGCCCATTTTTCCCTAGATTTATTAACAGTCTTTTGCAAGATAGATTTAATTTCTCTATTTTATAATTCTACTTGCCCACTTGTTTGGGGATGATAAACTGAGGCAATTCTATGATTTCATCATATTTATCAAGGGTTTTTCTAAAACCACCATGAATAATGTGAGAACCTCCATCACTCATAAGATATCTAGGCACACCAACCTAGGAAAAATAACATCTTTGAGCATTTTTAATGAGGTTTCACCATCAACAATCTTTTTAGGTATAGCCTCTACCCACTTTGTAACATAATAAACATCAACAAGTATACGAGTATAACCATTCGAAGGAGGAAACAAACCCATAAAGTCAAATACCCAAGAGCCAAATAATTCATAGGCATTTCATTTTGTCTAGAAATATTACCAACTCTTTTACATTCCTCAAAAGATAAACTTTCTTGCATATTTAAAAAGAGTAGGCCAATAGAAACCTGATTGTAGCACATTTTGTGAAGTTCTATCTCCAGCGTGTCCCCCATAAGCACTACTATGACATTTTCTCAGTATCTCTTGTTTCTCATGTTCTGGAACACATCTTTGCATAATACCATCTACTCCTTTATATACGTGTGGGTCATCCCAAAAATAATACCTCGAGTCATAAAAGAATTTCCTTCTTTGTTTAGCTGTAAAGGTTGGAGGAAAGTACTTGGAAACAATAAATTTAGCATAATATGCATACCAAGGACTATCTCGCGAGCTTACTATTATTTCAGCCAACTATTCATTTGGAAAACTATCATTAACAAGAATAGGGTCATAAGAAATGTTTTCCAATCCAGACAAAATCAACAACGGGATTTTCAACACCCTTCCTATCTACAATATGCAAATCAAACTCTTATAAAAGCAGCACCCATCTAATAGTCCTAGGCTTAGGGTCTTTCTTTTCCATAAGGTATTTAATAGCAGCATGATCAGTATGAATGGTAACTTTCAAATCAACTATATAAGGTCTAAACTTATCACAAGAAAAAACTTCAGCTAAAAAATATTTTTTAGTGGTAGCATAATTCTTTTGAGCAGAATCAAGAGTCTTACAAGCATAATGAATAACATTTAACTTCTTATCTATTTGATGTACAAGAACAACACTGATACATCATGAATGTATCCATAATTTCTGATGTTCCATGGTGTTTTCATACTATATGCTACATGTTCCTTTTACACTTTATGCCATTTTTATCGATTTTCTGGGACTAACCTATAGACAATATGCCACAGAGCCAGTTCATGTTCTCTGCTATTTTTTATTTCGGAAAAGTTTTTCTGGAAATATTCTCGGACTTGGACGATTCGAAAACCAAAAGTCCTAGAAATCTGTCGCACACACGGAGTCTGGAGGGGACCCGGAGGGGGGCCACAGAGGCCCCACACCGTAGTGCGGCAGGGCTCCCCTCTGGCCGCGCCCAGGGGTGGTGTGGCCCCCTGGCCACCCACTGACATTTACCTCTCGTCTATTTAAGATCCTCCTCTGGTTAACCCTAAACACCCGAGCCTTTTCCACGAAAAACATCCGCCGCTGCCGTCATCGTCAACCCTAGTTTGGGAGGGTTCTGGAGCTCTTCCGGGCACCCTGTCGGGAGGGGAATTCATCACCGGAGAGTTCTACACCACGATGCCCGCTTCTGAAATGATGCGTGAGTACTTCATTCTTGGACTACGGTCCATAGCAGTAGCTAGATGGTTGTTCTCTCTTTTTTATGCCTCATGTTTAAATCTTGTGAGCTGTCTAACATGATCAAGATCATCTTATTGTAATGATACATGTTGTGTTTGCTGGGATCCGATGAATATTGAATGCTATGTGCAATGATTATCAATCTATCATGTTTTATTCATGTTTATGTTATTTATGATCTTGCATGTTGTCGTTGCTAGTAAATGCTTGTGATTCCAAGAGGGAGTATTTATGCTCGATAGTGGGTTCATGCCTCCCTTTTACTCACGCTCGAGTGACTAAAACGTAACGGGTGGGGGATGTGCAATTGCCATTAGGGACAAAACAACAATGTTTACATTATTAACATTAAACACTTTTATTAATGTGATTATATGTTGCTTGCAACTTAATACCCAAGGTTTGCTCAAATGACTATTCTATGGGTGGATTATTATTTATTAGTCATAGATGTAGTTGGATAACGGTCTATGAATCTTGTTGTTATGCCCACATGAATCAGATAGTAATCATCATGTCATTTATATGCACTACGGTGCAGCCTTTATATCTGTCAATTGCCCAACTGTAATTTGTTTACGCAACATGCTATTTATATATTTTGGAGAGGCATCACTAGTGAACTTTGGACCCCGGTTCATTTTCTTACACTGATAATACAACCACTGCAATCACTGTTTTCATATTGCTACTACTGTTTTCCTACTGCCATCACTGTTCTATTTTCATCTACTACAAGCGAGTACTGTTTTCCACACCATACATTTAACCTCTTTGTTTTCAGTAAAACCGGTGAGATTGACAACCTCACTGCTTCATTAGGGAAAAGTGATTTGATTGTGTTGTGTAGGTTCCACGTTGCTGCTGAACCGGTAGTGCGCCCTGCCAACATCAGCTGCATCAACCTTCAGAAGTGATTTCCTTCTCCTATTGGTCGATTTAACATTGATTCCTTTCTGAGGGAAAGATTTCCGCTGCATTCTTCACGCCTTACGCTTGAGGTTTCCCAACGAGTGCACTCTTGTGCCATCAAAGCTTTCTGGCGCCATTGCCAGGGAGAAAGAGGATTTTTGCAAGGGGAGTCTCTCACTTCCAATCTCTTTACTTTGTTTTAGTGTTGCTTAGTTTATTTTATTTTGTCTTGTTTTCTTCTCTATATCGAAAACACACAAAAAATTAGTTCCTATTTAAATTTTCCTTTATGTATACTCATGTTCCTTTTACCATGTCACATGAGGAAATGATCTTCACTTTCAATCAAGGGAGTGATGAGAGTTTTAAAGATGCTTAGTCTAGAGTTTTTTTCTATTGCAAAATTGAATCTAAAATAACTCTAAGCTTGTTTCTTCGTAGTTTTTATTTTGGTCTTATTCTTTGCTAAAAATATGCTTTGGATACTGTGGTAGGAGGATATTTTCTTAATTATGATGGAGATCAAGCTTTTAATGCCATAAAAAATTAATTGCAACCTATAGCTCACCTAGTAACTCTCATAAAGCCTTTGCAAGCATTTATGCTAGATTAAACACTCTTGAGGCACATGTATCTTGCTTAAAAGAAGGTTATAATCTGAGTTGTGAACATTTTGAATACGTAGCAATAAATTTTGAAGCCTCAAATATGACCCCTATAGTGAAATTTTCTATAAATGGTGAAACTTTTAATGCTCGTTGTGATATTATGTCTGATTTTTGTCTTATGCCTAAAGAGATTTTTGAATCTCTAAGTATTTTTGGACTTTCTAAGGGAGGAGAAGAAATACCTCTCACTAAAGAGACTGTTGTGTTTGAGTCAAGGTGTTGTATACTTTTGTAGCAACTAATCTTTATCTTTATTTTCAAATATGCCAAGTAAAGTCTCTAGTGAAAGTTGGTGTTAGATTTGGATTTCTACGCAGGAAACAGATTTCTGCTGTCCACCGTAAACTCCGTGTAAAATCACAGAAAGATCAAAATGACTTGACAATTTTTATTCTTATTCCTCATTTAATTCCGAAACTTTTTTCTAGCTTTATGTTTTTCGATTTGAGCAACGTAAGTGCCCCGAAAATATTCGTCTTTACAGATTGTTCTAGTTTTGACAGATTCTGCCTTTTTACTTGCATTCTCTCTTTTACTATGTCGAGTAGATTTCTTTACTTCATGAAACATCAGTGTATGTAGCTAATGTTTAAAAGTATTACTAACTCTTGTGTCTATGCAGAACGTGTGCATTTTTTATTATGCACTAACCCTCTAATGCAAATTACTTTGAGTGTGGTGTGAAGGATGTTTTCAAGCCTCAAGAGAAGAGGGTGATATAATGTTATCAAGAAGAGTGAAAAGCTAAAGCTTGGGGATCCTAGTGCATAGTTTTTCACTTGTTGGGAAACCTCAAGTGTAAGGTGCAAAGAGTGCAGCGACAAGTTTTCCCTTAGAAGGAAACCAAGGTTGAATCGACCAGTAGGAGAAAGAAATCACTTCCGAAGGTTGATGCAGCTGATGTTGGCAGGGCACACTACCGTTTCAGCAGCAACGTGGAACCTACACAACACAATCAAATCACTTTGCCCCAATGAAGTAGTGAGGTTGTCAATCTCACCGCTTTTGGTGAAAACAAAGAGGTTAACCGTATGGTGTGGAAAACAGTAGGAGAACAGTAGGAAAACAGTGATTGTAGTGGTTGTCTTATCAGTATGCGGCAAAAGGAACGGGGTCCACAGTTCACTAGTGGTGTCTCTCCAAAATAGAATGATAGCATGTTGGGTAAAAAAAATTAAAGCTGGGCAATTGATAGATGTTAAGGCTACACCATAGTGCACATGCATGACATGATGATTACTATGTGATTCATGCATGCATTACATCAAGATTCATATACTATTATCCAAGTGCATCTATGACTAATAATCCATCCCGAGAATGTCACCAACCAAACCTTGGGTATTAAGTTGCAAGCAACAGATAATCGCATTAAGCAAAGTGTGTAATGTAAACATCGTTGATTTCTCTCAAATGGTAACAACACATCCCCCATTCGTCACATTTCTGTCACTCGAGCATAGATGCAAGGGAGGCATGAACCCACTATCGAGCATAAATACTCCCTCTCGGAGTCACTAGCATCTACTTGGCCGGAGCATATACTAATAACGGAGAGCATGCAAGATCATAAATAACATACACATGAATAAAATATGATAGATTGATAATCCTTAGACATAGGATTCAATATTCATCGGATCCCAGCAAACACAACATGTAGGATTACAATAAGATGATCTTGATCATGTAGGGCAGCTCAAAAGATCTAAACATGTGGCATAAAGAGGAGAGAACAACCATCTAGCTACTTCTATGGACCCGTAGTCCAAGGGTGAACTACTCACGCATCATTCTAGAGGCGGGCATGGTGATGTAGAGCCCTCTGGTGATGAATTCCCTTCCCACGAGGGTGCCGGGAAGAGCTCAAGAAACCCTCCCAAACTAGGGCTGACGATGACGGCGGCTGCGGATGTTTTTGGTGGAAAAGGCTCGGGTCTTCAGGGTTAACCCGAGGAGGAGAATATATAGGCGCGAGGGCAATGGTGGTGGGCGTCCGGGGGGCCCACACCATCCCTGAGCGCGGCCAGGGGGGCGCACCTCCCTATGGTGTTGTACCCCTATGTCCCCCCTACGGGTCCCCTCCAGACTCCGTGTGCACGATAGATTTCTAAGACCCCAGGTTTTTTAATCGTCCAATTCCGAGAATATTTCCAAAACAACTTTTCTGAAATAAAAAACTGAAGAAAACTGGAACGGGCTCTGTGGCATATTGTCAATAGGTTAGTCTGAGAAAATCAATGAAAATGGCACAAAGTGTATAGGAAACATGTAGCATATAGCATGAAAACAACATGGAAAATCAGAAATTATAGATACATTTACGACATATCAACATCCCCAAGCTTAGTTGACATGCTACTTGGTCATCATAGTAATGTAAAGCATATAAACTAGGATCAAATGAATAAAGGCTATGGTTTATAGTTGATATGAAATAGAATAATGTATAAACCATTAAGAATAACAAAGTAAAACCTTTCAATGAATAAATACTTAAAGACAAGCAACTGTGCAATGGTTTATTAAAGATGATTTAAGCTTCAAGAACAACAATATAATCATCCAATGCATCAAACTCTCACAACAACTCCTGTTAGGATCAAGTCAAGCGATAACAATATGCATGTAGGAAAATCATTAAGATATTTGTGCACTCAAAACAAGCAAGCGTTCTGTATTGGTTCCCAGCACCAAGATATTATGGCTAAAATAACATTATGGGGGGTTTGGAAGGTCAATGGAAGAAAGTCTCACACAAATGAAGGTGATAATTATACTAGAGGAAGTCTTATAATCGAAGATATGCAAGGAGTAGTGAATGCCACACAACGGATGCACATAGAGCTATCAGTGTATGAAAGCTCTACAATGGTACTAGTGGGGGTGTATCCAACTTGCTTACTGTCGTGGGATAATCACGGCAGACGTTACCGGGGGTAACTTATCTTGGCCAATTCGACTCTGGTGTTTGGGAGAGGGTTTAGCTCAGGGGAAATCATGGTGATAAACGATCTGGTAGCCGGCAATCAAGTCGCCGAGTCTCCGATCTAGATTTACTATCTCAACTCTCGTGTTATGAGGGATACTCGAATTGCTAGTAAAACTCGTGTGTAACCTTATCCTAGGAGCCGGCTTATATAATATCCGACCCCCTGGCTTCCTATCCAAGGCATACTCGGAGTCCTACCTGGGTACCGCTTACAAACCCTAAGTTCCCTTATCGAAACCCACCATCCGGGCGACGAGACATACACTCTTGGGCCTTCTAGAAACTCCTTTTCCCTAAGCCGGGTCTTGCACAGCTCCCTTTGGGCCGAGTTACACCTTGGCGTTAGCCTACCGGGTTATCGTCCCTCCATCAGTAGTCCCCAGAATAGCTTGGGCTTCACGGGATCCTCCTTGAAGCGCATGCCATTCCCTGCAAAAATAACAAACATACAAGTTCATAAAAAGGCCGGGTTAGATTGCTTTGATAAATAGCTAGGCCTAACTCCATTGGTGGTCCATATAATAACCCGGCTTTCTCCGAATACATCTTCACTTTCCCGGGTCAACACTCCGAGGAAAACGCAGAAGACCCGGATCACTTTGTTCGCTAACTAATCCGGATATCACGGAAACGATTCGCTCTGATCTTTTCCGGATATTACGCCCAAGCACTTAATCGCTTATCCCAAACAATCCAGGCGGGTATCCCTCTCCGAAATTTTTGGGCTCCCGCTCCTTAGTCTAGGTTTTCCCGCCCGCACCCATAAATAGGTACCTTAGAGAAAAACCTACATCGAACGCTTCATTTCTCCATATCCTCTCTCTCTCTCTCTCGGTTCTCCCTCACTCGAGCTCGACGCCGCGCCACCACGGAGCCCACGGACACACCGCCGGAACCGAGCCGCCGCCGTCTGCGCTCGTCCTCAGCCCGCGCGGCGCCGCCGTCAACCTTCGCCACCGCGCCCTCGAGCTGTCCGCCGGAAGATCCCGCAGGCCATCGCGACTGCGCCATTTGCCGCCTCCGCACTCTCCTCCAAACCTCGCCGGTAAGCCCTCTTTTTTCATGAATTTTATCTTTAATCTTGTTCGATCTAGATTAGATCTAAACTCGCCCGGAAGTAACCTTCTTGCTCTGTATCGATTTGGATCACTCATGCTTCACTCTTTCTCATTCAATCACTTAAGCTAGGTTCGATAGCATTCTTCTATCACCCGTGGCCATGAACTTCTTCATAGATTTTTTCGTAGATTTCTTCATCTAGACACAATCTGTCAAAATTTTCCATAACTGCCTTTTGATACTCGGATAATCTGCAATTTCCGAGTCTTGTTGGTTGCTTATACCTTGCACTCTTCACCTTCTGTTTTGTAGACTACGCACATGGCACCCAAGACTAAGGGAAAACAGCCGGTGAAGGCGAGGCCGACAATCCATATCCGCCAACTGGGCTAAGTCCACCGTGACCAAGGCCAAGCTGGACGAGCTCGCTGAGTCGGGCGTCCTTCCTTCCGAGGAGGATATCCACTGGCGATTCCCGGGTGATGAGACCCGGCCTTCCCCTGGTCCCGATGAGGTAATCTGCTTTGTAGAGCATGTGATCCGGGGACTCCGTCCCCCGGGTCACTCCTTTTTCCGTGAACTTCTTAGCCACTATGGCCTCCGAGTCTTTGACATAGGGCCCAACTCTATGTTAAACATCACCCATTTTATCGTTCTCTGCGAATCATATCTTTGCGTCCCCCCAAACCTTGCTCTGTTCCTTGAGTTATTCCAATGCAAACCGTGCCGCGAAAGCGGTGACGGGCCCCTCCTGGCTTGCGGCAGAGTGTCAATCCAGAGGCGGAAGAATTCGCCGATGCCGACTCTGAGCCTCAACTCCCATGTCAATCACTAGCAGAAGTCCTTCTTCTATTGCCGGGACATCTCCCCATCCGGCGAAAAGAGATTGCCGGGTTTCTCCGAGGGCCTCCTCGATCTCTCCGATACTTTCAATGCCTTTGCTCCTGAGTCGGATAGGGAATCCATCCAGCCCCTCTTGGCTAAACTTGCTATCCTTTCCGCCCAGGGTCTCCTTGGGCTTAATTTAGTTAAAACCTGGGTGAACTTTGGAATCCAACCTAATGCCACCGGCCTAAGCTGATGTCCGAGTATTCCGGGCACGTCACGGATTCGCTCCACTACTCTTTGAGGAACTATCCGGCTGCTGATACAAACAAGATTATCAAAAGTTTCTTGACTGAGAAAGCGGAAGTGATCCGGAACATAGCAGGTTTGGAGCCATTCACCCGAGACAACCCGGCTCCAGCGGTAAGATCCGGCCCTTGCTCTTCTATTCTCATGCATTTACCTGATGCAATTACTAACTTTCATCTTTATACTTTTATCTCAGGAAGATAGCGCCTTCTGGAATATCGAGACTCCCCCTTCCTCCGAAAACCCGGAGGATGACGAGGAAGCGGCTGACTCGGAAGAAGGTACCATCCGGGTTTCACCCATCTTACTTTCTGTTAACTTGTTTTCCCACACTTTTTCTTTTTCCGACTATGTACCATGCTTTTCAGGAATGGAGGACAGGGAGGACAAGGAGGAGAAGGAAGATCCGGAAGACAAGGAAGAGACCCAAAGCGATGAAAGCGAGGCAGAACTGGATGCCGAAGTCGGAGCCAAGAGGAAACCCCGAGGGGTCGTGTTTAAGGTTCTGTATCGCTCTATCGCCTCCAAACCGTATACTTTTGCTAATATGTGCGAGCTTAATCGACAATTATCCGATTGGCCATACTTGAAGGAGCCCCCCATGGTCAAGCGCAGGGTAACCCGGAACTCCCCGGGTGAGAATCCACTCAACCCGGGTATTCCTTCGTCCCCAGCCCGCCGCGCCGGTACTTCCCCAACTCTTCCTTCAGATTCTCCTCAGAAACATCCTTCCCCCAATCATCCTTTGGCGGGACAATTCCGGGTCTCACTCTCAGATTCTGTAACAGCTTCCTCCGGGTCTAGTAATGAATTCCCTTCGGATTTCATAGTGAACACCGGGTAAGATATCTCTCCTGCTATTTCAATATTCTAACACTTTTGCATAACTTTCACTTATCATATATTAACTGTTTATCTTTACTTTCCTCAGAGCCCAGGTCACAACCAGTGACCCGGACAACATGGACACTGATAACCCGGCTAAGGAAGATCCGGTTGAAACTGTGAAGGCTGCGGCTGGCGGTGATGGAGAAGAACAAGTACCACTGAGAGACCCCGGCCGATCAGGAGGTCGAGTACCCACTTTCCTCGCATGCACACGAGGATGATGATGATGTTGTGATCCTGGGCACGGGGAGGAGTGAGCCCAACCCCAACACTCAAGCGACCCGGGTTCCCTCCCCTGCAAAGGAGAAGACTCCGTCTCCGGGTGATCAGAAACCCGGTCCTTCCGACATGGATCTGGGCAAACTCTCCTATGATCAGATGATGAGTACAATCTTTGCCCTGAAGACCACGGAAAGAGACATACTGGAGCGCGTGGCTGCTGAACACTAGGTAACCATGATTGATATTGCATAGTATTCATCTAGTCCCCAAGTTCCGAGTTTAACTTGTCAAAGTTTTACTCGGTACTTCCTTTGATATCCGGTCCTTTCCTATATCCGGCTAACTTTTACTTTTACTTCCCTTATAGGCACAAATGGCCAGGTCTGAGGAGATTTTGGTTAAAACCAATCAGCTCCTTGAGACCGAGACAAAACTGTGGGAGGGGCTTGAGGCTGAGGTTGAAAAGCTTGATAAAGACGTCAAAAAGTACAAGAAGAAGTATAACAATGCCCAAGCTGCACTGAAGAATCTCTCGGCTCAGATTGCCGACACTTATCGTGTCCTACTTGGTAAGATTTTATGGCTTACTGTTTTATGACTCCGCTTTTCCTTTAAGCATGGTACCCGGGCTTTTTTACTTTAACCTTTGCTGTTTATACTGTAGGCCCTGGTCTTGCGGCCCCAGAAGATGATGACATTGAGAAGGTGAGGATCTTGAAGAGAGTCAATCCAGAGGCGGAAGAATTCGCCGATGCCAACTCTGAGCCTCAACTCCCATGTCAAGCACTGGCAGAAGTCCTTCTTCTATTGCCGGGACATCTCCCCATCCGGCGAAAAGAGATTGCCGGGTTTCTCCGAGGGCCTCCTCGATCTCTCCGATACTTTCAATGCCTTTGCTCCTGAGTCAGATAGGGAATCCATCCAGCCCCTCTTAGCTAAACTTGCTGTCCTTTCCGCCCAGGGTCTCCTTGGGCTTAATTTAGTTAAAACCTGGGTGAACTTTCGAATCCAACCTAATGTCATCCGGCCTAAGCTGATGTCCGAGTATTCCGGGCACGTCACGGATTCGCTCCGCTAATCTTTGAGGAACTATTCGGCTGCTGATACAAACAAGATTATCAAAAGTTTCTTGACTGAGAAAGCGGAAGTGATCCGGAACATAGCCGGCTTGGAGCCATTCACCCGAGACAACCCGGCTCCAGCGGTAAGATTCGGCCCTTGCTCTTCTATTCTCATGCATTTACCTGATGCAATTACTAACTTTCATCTTTATACTTTTATCTCAGGAAGATAGCGCCTTCTGGAATATCGAGACTCCCCCTTCCTCCGTAAACCCGGAGGATGACGAGGAAGCGGCTGACTCGGAAGAAGGTACCATCCGGGTTTCACCCATCTTACTTTCTGTTAACTTGTTTTCCCACACTTTTTCTTTTTCTGACTATGTACCATGCTTTTCAGGAATGGAGGACAGGGAGGACAAGGAGGAGAAGGAAGATCCGGAAGACAAGGAAGAGACCCAAAGCGATGAAAGCGAGGCAGAACCGGATGCCGAAGTCGGAGCCAAGAGGAAACCCCGAGGGGTCGTGTTTAAGGTTCCGTATCGCTCTATCGCCTCCAAACCGTATACTTTTGCTAATATGTGTGAGCTTAATCGACAATTATCCGATTGGCCATACTTGAAGGAGCCCCCCATGGTCAAGCGCAGGGTAACCCGGAACTCCCCGGGTGAGAATCCAGTCAACCCGGGTATTCCTTCGTCCCCAGCCCGCCGCGCCGGTACTTCCCCAACTCTTCCTTCAGATTCTCCTCAGAAACATCCTTCCCCCAATCATCCTTTGGCGGGACAATTCCGGGTCTCACTCTCAGATTCTGTAACAGCTTCCTCCGGGTCTAGTAATGACTTCCCTTCGGATTTCATAGTGAACACCGGGTAAGATATCTCTCCTGCTATTTCAATATTCTAACACTTTTGCATAACTTTCACTTATCATATATTAACTGTTTATCTTTACTTTCCTCAGAGCCCAGGTCACAACAAGTGACCCGGACAACATGGACACTGATAACCCGGCTAAGGAAGATCCGGTTGAAACTGTGAAGGCCGCGGCTGGCGGTGATGGAGAAGAACAAGTACCACTGAGAGGCCCGGCCGATCAGGAGGTCAAGTACCCACTTTCCTCGCATGCACACGAGGATGATGATGATGTTGTGATCCTGGGCACGGGGAGGAGTGATCCCAACCCCAACACTCAAGCGACCCGGGTGCCCTCCCCCGCAGAGGAGAAGACTCCGTCTCCGGGTGATCAGAAACCCGGTCCTTCCGACATGGATCTGGGCAAACTCTCCTATGATCAGATGATGAGCACACTCTTTTCCCTGAAGACCACGGAAAGAGACATACTGGAGCGCATGGCTGCTGAACACCAGGTAACCATGATTGATATTGCATAGTATTCATCTAGTACCCAAGTTCCGAGTTTAACTTGTCAAAGTTTTACTCGGTACTTCCTTTGATATCCGGTCCTTTCCTATATCCAGCTAACTTTTACTTTTCCTTCCCTTATAGGCACAAATGGCCAGGTTTGAGGAGATTTTGGTTAAAACCAATCAGCTCCTTGAGACTGAGACAAAACTGTGGGAGGGGCTTGAGGCTGAGGTTGAAAAGCTTGATAAAGACGTCAAAAAGTACAAGAAGAAGTATAACAATGCCCAAGCTGCACTGAAGAATCTCTCGGCTCAGATTGCCGACACTTATCGTGTCCTACTTGGTAAGATTTTATGGCTTACTGTTTTATGACTCCGCTTTTCCTTTAAGCATGATACCCGGGCTCTTTTACTTTAACCTTTGCTGTTTATACTGTAGGCCCTGGTCTTGCGGCCCCAGAAGATGATGTCATTGAGAAGGTGAGGATCTTGAAGAGAGTCAATCCAGAGGCGGAAGAATTCGCCGATGCCGACTCTGAGCCTCAACTCCCATGTCAAGCACTGGCAGAAGTCCTTCTTCTATTGCCGGGACATCTCCCCATCCGACGAAAAGAGATTGCCGGGTTTCTCCGAGGGCCTCCTCGATCTCTCCGATACTTTCAATGCCTTTGCTCCTGAGTCGGATAGGGAATCCATCTAGCCCCTCTTAGCTAAACTTGCTGTCCTTTCCGCCCAGGGTCTCCTTGGGCTTAATTTAGTTAAAACCTGGGTGAACTTTCGAATCCAACCTAATGCCATCCGGCCTAAGCTGATGTCCGAGTATTCCGGGCACGTCACGGATTCCCTCCGCTACTCTTTGAGGAACTATCCGGCTGCTGATACAAACAAGATTATCAAAAGTTTCTTGACTGAGAAAGCAGAAGTGATCCGGAACATAGCCGGTTTGGAGCCATTCACCCGAGACAACCCGGCTCCAGCGGTAAGATCCGGCCCTTCCTCTTCTATTCTCATGCATTTAACTGATGCAATTACTAACTTTCATCTTTATACTTTTATCTCAGGAAGATAGCGCCTTCTGGAATATCGAGACTCCCCCTTCCTCCGAAAACCCGGAGGATGACGAGGAAGCGGCTGACTCGGAAGAATGTACCATCCGGGTTTCACCCATCTTACTTTCTGCTAACTTGTTTTCCCACACCTTTTCTTTTTCCGACTATGTACCATGCTTTCAGGAATGGAGGACAGGGAGGACAAGAAGGAGAAGGATGATCCGGAAGACAAGGAAGAGACCCAAAGCAATGAAAGCGAGGCAGAACCGGATGCCGAAGTCGGAGCCAAGAGGAAACCCCGAGGGGTCGTGTTTAAGGTTCCGTGTCGCTCTATCGCCTCCAAACCGTATACTTTTGCTAATATGTGCGAGCTTAATCGAGAATTATCCGATTGGCCATACTTGAAGGAGCCCCCCATGGTCAAGCGCAGGGTAACCCGGAACTCCCCGGGTGAGAATCCACTAAACCCGGGTATTCCTTCGTCCCCAGCCCGCTGCGCCGGTACTTCCCCAACTCTTAGTTCAGATTCTCCTCAGAAACATCCTTCCCCCAATCATCCTTTGGCGGGACAATTCTGGGTCTCACTCTCAGATTCTGTAACAGCTTCCTCCGGGTCTAGTAATGACTTCCCTTCGGATTTCATAGTGAACAGCGGGTAAGATATCTCTCCTGCTATTTCAATATTCTAACACTTTTGCATAACTTTCACTTATCATATATTAACTGTTTATCTTTACTTTCCTCAGAGCCCAGGTCACAACCAGTGACCCGGACAACATGGACACTGATAACCCGGCTAAGGAAGATCCGGTTGAAACTGTGAAGGCCGCGGCTGGCGGTGATGGAGAAGAACAAGTACCACTAAGAGACCCGGCCGATCAGGAGGTCGAGTACCCACTTTCCTCGCATGCACACGAGGCTGATGATGATGTTGTGATCCTGGGCACGGGGAGGAGTGAGCCCAACCCCAACACTCAAGCGACCCGGGTGCCCTCCCCCGCAAAGGAGAAGACTCCGTCTCCGGGTGACCAGAAACCCGGTCCTTCCGACATGGATCTGGGCAAACTCTCCTATGATTAGATGATGAGTACACTCTTTGCCCTGAAGACCACGGAAAGAGACATACTGGAGCGCATGGCTGCTGAACACCAGGTAACCATGATTGATATTGCATAGTATTCATCTAGTCCTCAAGTTCCGAGTTTAACTTGTCAAAGTTTTACTCGGTACTTCCTTTGATATCCGATCCTTTCCTATATCCGGCTAACTTTTACTTTTCCTTCCCTTATAGGCACAAATGGCCAGGGCTGAGGAGATTTTGGTTAAAACCAATCAGCTCCTTGAGACCGAGACAAAACTGTGGGAGGGGCTTGAGGCTAAGGTTGAAAAGCTTGATAAAGACGTCAAAAAGTACAAGAAGAAGTATAACAATGCCCAAGCTGCACTGAAGAATCTCTCGGCTCAGATCGCCGACACTTATCGTGTCCTACTTGGTAAGATTTTATGGCTTACTGTTTTATGGCTCGGCTTTTCCTTTAAGCATGATACCCGGGCTTTTTTACTTTAACCTTTGATGTTTATACTGTAGGCCCTGGTCTTGCGGCCCTAGAAGATCATGACATTGAGAAGGTGAGGATCTTGAAGAGTGTCAATCCAGAGGTGGAAGAATTCACCGATGCCGACTCTGAGCCTCAACTCCCATGTCAAGCACTGGCAGAAGTCCTTCTTCTATTGCCGGGACATCTCCCCATCCGGCGAAAAGAGATTGTTGGGTTTCTCCGAGGGCCTCCTCGATCTCTCCGATACTTTCAATGCCTTTGCTCCTGAGTCGGATAGGGAATCCATCCAGCCCCTCTTAGCTAAACTTGCTGTCCTTTCCGCCCAGGGTCTCCTTGGGCTTAATTTAGTTAAAACCTGGGTGAACTTTCTAATCCAACCTAATGCCATCCGGCCTAAGCTGATGTCCGAGTATTCCGGGCACATCACGGATTTGCTCCGCTACTCTTTGAGGAACTATCCGGCTGCTGATACAAACAAGATTATCAAAAGTTTCTTGACTGAGAAAGCGGAAGTGAACCGGAACATAGCCGGTTTGGAGCCATTCACCCGAGACAACCCGGCTCCAGCGGTAAGATCCGGCCCTTGCTCTTCTATTCTCATGCATTTACCTGATGCAATTACTAACTTTCATCTTTATACTTTTATCTCAGGAAGATAGCGCCTTCTGGAATATCGAGACTCCCCCTTCCTCCGAAAACCCGGAGGATGACGAGGAAGCGGCTGACTCGGAAGAAGGTACCATCCGGGTTTCACCCATCTTACTTTCTGTTAACTTGTTTTCCCACACCTTTTCTTTTTTCGACTATGTACCATGCTTTTCAAGAATGGAGGACATGGAGTACAAGGAGGAGAAGGAAGATCCGTAAGACAAGGAAGAGACCCAAAGCGATGAAAGCGAGGCAGAACCGGATGCCAAAGTCGGAGCCAAGAGGAAACCCCGAGGGGTCGTGTTTAAGGTTCCATATCGCTCTATCGCCTCCAAACCGTATACTTTTGCTAATATGTGCGAGCTTAATCGACAATTATCCGATTGGCCATACTTGAAGGAGCCCCCCATGGTCAAGCGCAGGGTAACCCGGAACTCCCCGGGTGAGAATCCACTCAACCCGGGTATTCCTTCGTCCCCAGCCCGCCGCGCCGGTACTTCCCCAACTCCTCCTTCAGATTGTCCTCAGAAACATCCTTCCCCCAATCATCCTTTGGCGGGACAATTCCGGGTCTCACTCTCAGATTCTGTAACAGCTTCCTCCGGGTCTAGTAATGACTTCCCTTCGGATTTCATAGTGAACACCGGGTAAGATATCTCTCCTGCTATTTCAATATTCTAACACTTTTGCATAACTTTCACTTATCATATATTAACTGTTTATCTTTACTTTCCTCAGAGCCCAGGTCACAACCAGTGACCCGGACAACATGGACACTGATAACCCGGCTAAGGAAGATCCGGTTGAAACTGTGAAGGCCGCGGCTGGCGGTGATGGAGAAGAACAAGTACCACTGAGAGACCCGGCCGATCAGGAGGTCGAGTACCCACTTTCCTCGCATGCACACGAGGATGATGATGATGTTGTGATCCTGGGCACGGGGAGGAGTGAGCCCAACCCCAACACTCAAGCGACCCGGGTGCCCTCCCCCACAAAGGAGAAGACTCCGTCTCCGGGTGACCAGAAACCCGGTCCTTCCGACATGGATCTGGGCAAACTCTCCTATGATTAGATGATGAGTACACTCTTTGCCCTGAAGACCACGGAAAGAGACATACTGGAGCGCATGGCTGCTGAACACCAGGTAACCATGATTGATATTGCATAGTATTCATCTAGTCCCCAAGTTCCGAGTTTAACTTGTCAAAGTTTTACTCGGTACTTCCTTTGATATCCGGTCCTTTCCTATATCCGGCTAACTTTTACTTTTCCTTCCCTTATAGGCACAAATGGCCAGGGCTGAGGAGATTTTGTTTAAAACCAATCAGCTCCTTGAGACCGAGACAAAACTGTGGGAGGGGCTTGAGGCTGAGGTTGAAAAGCTTGATAAAGACGTCAAAAAGTACAAGAAGAAGTATAACAATGCCCAAGCTGCACTGAAGAATCTCTCGGCTCAGATTGCCGACACTATCGTGTCCTACTTGGTAAGATTTTATGGCTTACTGTTTTATGGCTCGGCTTTTCCTTTAAGCATGATACCCGGGCTTTTTTACTTTAACCTTTGATGTTTATACTGTAGGCCCCGGTCTTGCGGCCCCAGAAGATGATGACATTGAGAAGGTGAGGATCTTGAAGAGTGTCAATCCAGAGGCGGAAGAATTCGCCGTTGCCGACTCTGAGCCTCAACTCCCATGTCAAGCACTGGCAGAAGTCCTTCTTCTATTGCCGGGACATCTCCCCATCCGGTGAAAAGAGATTGCCGGGTTTCTCCGAGGGCCTCCTCGATCTCTCTGATACTTTCAATGCCTTTGCTCCTGAGTCGGATAGGGAATCCATCCAGCCCCTCTTAGCTAAACTTGCTGTCCTTTCCGCCCAGGGTCTCCTTGGGCTTAATTTAGTTAAAACCTGGGTGAACTTTCGAATCCAACCTAAAGCCATCCGTCCTAAGCTGATGTCCGAGTATTTCGGGCACGTCACGGATTCGCTCTGCTACTCTTTGAGGAACTATCCGGCTGCTGATACAAACAAGATTATCAAAAGTTTCTTGACTCAGAAAGCGGAAGTGATCCTGAACATAGCCGGTTTGGAGCCATTCACCCGAGACAACCCGGCTCCAGTGGTAAGATCCGGCCCTTGCTCTTCTATTCTCATGCATTTACCTAATGCAATTACTAACTTTCATCTTTATACTTTTAGCTCAGGAAGATAGCGCCTTCTCGAATATCGAGACTCCCCCTTCCTCCGAAAACCCGGAGGATGACGAGGAAGCGGCTGACTCGGAAGAAAGTACCATCCGGGTTTCACCCATCTTACTTTCTGCTAACTTGTTTTCCCACACTTTTTCTTTTTCTGACTATGTACCATGCTTTTGAGGAATGGAGGACAGGGAGGACAAGGAGGAGAAGGAAGATCCTGAAGACAAGGAAGAGACCCAAAGCGATGAAAGAGAGGCAGAACCGGATGCCGAAGTCGGAGCCAAGAGGAAACCCCAAGGGGTCGTGTTTAAGGTTCCGTATCGCTCTATCGCCTCCAAACCGTATACTTTTGCTAATATGTGCGAGCTTAATCGACAATTATCCGATTGGCCATACTTGAAGGAGCCCCCCATGGTCAAGCGCAGGGTAACCCGGAACTCCCCGAGTGAGAATCCACTCAACCCGGGTATTCCTTCGTCCCCAGCCCGCCGCGCCGGTACTTCCCCAACTCTTCCTTCAGATTCTCCTCAGAAACATCCTTCCCCCAATCATCCTTTGGCGGGACAATTCCGGGTCTCACTCTCAGATTCTGTAACAGCTTCCTATGGGTCTAGTAATGACTTCCCTTCGGATTTCATAGTGAACACCGGGTAAGATATCTCTCCTGCTATTTCAATATTCTAACACTTTTGCATAACTTTCACTTATCATATATTAACTGTTTATCTTTACTTTCCTCAGAGCCCAGGTCACGTCCAGTGACCCGGACAACATGGACACTGATAACCCGGCTAAGGAAGATCCGGTTGAAACTGTGAAGGCTGCGGCTGGCGGTGATGGAGAAGAACAAGTACCACTGAGAGACCCGGCCGATCAGGAGGTCGAGTACCCACTTTCCTCGCATGCACACAAGGATGATGATTTTGTGATCCTAGGCACGGGGAGGAGTGAGCCCAACCCCAACACTCAAGCGACCCGGGTGCCCTCCCCCGCAAAGGAGAAGACTCCGTCTCCGGGTGACCAGAAACCCGGTCCTTCTGACATGGATCTGGGAAAACTCTCCTATGATCAGATGATGAGTACACTCTTTGCCCTGAAGACCACGGAAAGAGACATACTGGAGCGCATGGCTGCTGAACACCAGGTAACCATGATATATATTGCATAATATTCATCTAGTCCCCAAGTTCCGAGTTTAACTTGTCAAAGTTTTACTCGGTACTTCCTTTGATATCCGGTCCTTTCCTATATCCGGCTAACTTTTACTTTTTCTTCCCTTATAGGCACAAATGGCCAGGTCTGAGGAGATTTTGGTTAAAACCAATCAGCTCCTTGAGACCGAGACAAAACTGCGGGAGGGGCTTGAGGCTGAGGTTGAAAAGCTTGATAAAGACGTCAAAAAGTACAAGAAGAAGTATAACAATGCCCAAGCTGCTTTGAAGAATCTCTCGGCTCAGATTGCCGACACTTATCGTGTCCTACTTGGTAAGATTTTATGGCTTACTGTTTTATGACTCGGCTTTTCCTTTAAGCATGATACTCGGGCTTTTTTACTTTAACCTTTGCTGTTTATACTGTAGGCCCTGGTCTTGCGGCCCCAGAAGATGATGACATTGAGAAGGTGAGGATCTTGAAGAGTGTGATCCGGAGTTTTTGTGCCGGCACTAAGTGGATCGTGGACGCTGTGTAGTGGCCGGCTGAAGGTTACCCAGGCATGGACACTTTGATGCACGCGTGCTCCACTGTCCCCTCGTGGATCGAGCTCTGGAAACGCTCGGCATGCCGGGTTGGGATGACCCGGGGGCTTATGTTGGCCAAGGCTTATTTTCCTAAGCTTGAGCCGGCAAAGCTGGTGGCCGGGTTTCCGGAATTCAATCTCGATGGCTCCAAATTCTCTGCCAAGGACTTCAAGGCTATACAAACTGAGGTGCGTCACTCGGCAACCACAATTGCCGATACTCTGGCACTAGACATGTTTACAACGCCTTACGATGCCAAAGATAAAGCGGTGAAGGTAGATATGCCCTTGCCCTTTGATATCCTGGAGAAGTGGGGGGCAGAATCTGCCAAGAGGAAGGAGGAGGCTGCCAGGAGGAGAGCTGAACTCGAATATGCGCCTTCCTCCACCACACCGGCTGTCCACCCACCTGCTCGTGCTGACACTGCCAATCCGGGTAAAGAAACTCGGAAGGTCCCTGAAGAGCAAGCCCAAGACCAAGACCCGGCTGCCAGGGACAAGGTTGACGACTCGACCCGGGAGGCCGAGTAAACTTTTATCTGCTACCGTCTCAAACACTTCATTCGGCCAATGGGCCTTTAAAACAATTATTCTTTTGATAGTGCGCCTGTGCACTTTTTGATACCACTACCCTGGCTTGTAATACGTTTAAAAACTTTAATAGCTTTCGTGGGCCTTCTGGCCTTTCGTATGAGCTTGATATTTCTCAACTTTGAACTTTTCATTCCTGGTTTTCCGACTTCTCGTTATGGTTCCTTTGTGAGATTCGGTTTCCGGGTCTCGTGGGTTTTGACAAGTGGACTTTTTTCTAAGTCCCCAAGTCCCCAAGACTCGGATTTTTGGGTTTTTGAGCCGAATAGCTAGATAATTTGTTTCTTTTTACAAATTCTCCAGTCCCCAAGGCCCGAATTTCCGAGTCTAGGGTTTTGGATTTTGTCAAAGGAACAAATTGTTTCTGCTAAGGCCCAAAACCTAGAGCCGTTCACATAGGTTTGAAGTTATGCTTAATATACTTTGAGTTTCCGGCTGTTAACCTTGTACTCTGCATAACTTGTGGTTTGGATGACCCTTTTGACCTTCTTCTACTATAAGCCGGCTTTCGCGTGGATAATCAATGTTGCTATAGCTGTATAAAGACAGGGTCAGGCAAGTCCCGTTGGGCATCATGACTGATTGTAATTATACGCTAGCAAAGCATGCCACTTTAGTGCGAGTCACATCAAGCTTAAGCAAGAAAAGTCAAGAAAGTTTGGCTCTATTGTCCGGTTATAAGCTTGCAGCCGTACTTATTACAAGTAATCGGCCCTTATAACCTAATGGCATCATGGCCGGGTCTTTGAGTTTGCAACTGTGCTATTCAAGCAATCAGCCCCCAAGACCTAGATATATGCAATTTATTAGGAAAACTAATATATTAAGAACAATAAATAACACTTACCTGGAAAAGAAATAGAAAACAACAGGAATAAAAACTTGACAAAAAACTCACAGAAAGGAACAATATATTGTTTAACCATCTCTTTATTGATATGAGAAAAGTTAGGTCAGCAAGCCACCTCATTAAAAACCCTCCGGTCCCCTTAGGTACGCTGGATAGGAAAAGAGTGCGTCTGAAACCTGCTGCCTGTTACATCGTGTAATTCCACTTGTGAATCTAGCCTATTCTAGGTATAGTAGGGACGCAGCTGAGCCACGTTCCATGGTCTTTCTCTTTCTTGCATAGATGAAGTTGTATGAGCGGTGTCATTGACAGTAGACGACTCTTCCCGTGCATCTATCAAGTAGTACGATCCATTGTGCAGATTCCGGCTTATAATGAACGGTCCTTCCCATGGTGGGGATAACTTGTGTTTCCCTTCCTTTGACTGTAGGCGCAGAACCAGGTCTCTTCCTGGAAGACCCGGGTTTTGACCCGCCGACTATGGTATCTCCTCAGATCCTGCTGGTATATGGCTGATCTCTCCAAAGCTTGTTCCCTATGCTCTTCCAGCATATCCACGGCGTCCTGCCGGGTCTTCTCGTTCTCCACCTCGACGTAAGCCGACACTCGAGGCGAGTCATGAATAATGTCACTTGGCAATACCGCCTCTGCACCATAAACCATAAAAAACGGTGTCATCTGAGTAGATCTGTTAGGTGTGGTGTTGATTCCCCAAACCACTGAAGGTAACTCCTCAACCCACGCGCCAGCAGCTCTGATGCACAGGACTCGCAGTCGTGGCTTTAATCCACGAAGTAGCTCCTGATTTGCCCTCTCCACTTGTCCATTAGCCTGTGGGTGGGCCACTGAGGCTATGTCCAAGCGGATGCCATTGTTTCCACAGAATTTTTCCATCTCTCCCAAGGACATGTTGGTTCCATTGTCCGTTATTATACTGTGAGGATACCCAAACCGATAGATAATCGTTTTCAGGAACTTGACTGCCGTAATTGCTTCACAATTGGTAACTGGCATAACCTCGACCCACTTGGTAAACTTATCAATAGGCACCAAGAGATGTGTCTTTTTGCAAGGTGACATGTGAAAGGGGCCAACCACATCCATACCCCAAACAGCAAACGGCCAGGTTAACGGGATAGTCCGCAATTCCATAGCCGGCACATGGGTTTGGCGAGCGTACCTTTGACATCCATCACTCCTTTCCACCAAGCGCTCTGCATCTGCTAGGGCCGTGAGCCAGAAGAACCCGTGTCGATAAGCTTTGGCCACAAGGGATCTTGTGGATGCATGATGCCCACAATCACCTTCGTGGACTTCCTTCAAGATCTGCCGGCCTTCTTCTGGTGCTACACAGCGTAAAAAGACTCCTGCCGCGCTTCTTTTATACAGCTCCCCATTGATGATAGAATAGCCTTTTGCTTGCCTCGGAATTTGCCTTGCTAGTACTTCCTGCTGTGGTAACTCGCCTCGTGATAGGTAAGCCAGAAACGGCTCTGTCCACTCGGGGACAGCACGTACTGTGGCCACGAGCTCCAAATCCGGGTCTTGGTTAGCCACCTCTTCCTCGGACTCGGTTTTAACTGATGGCCGCCATAGCTCGTCCAGGAAAACATTGGGTGGAACCGGCTCTCTGCGCGAGCCGAGTCTGGCGAGTGCATCTGCTGCCTCGTTCTTTCTTCTGTCTATATGCTCCACCTCATACCCGGAAAAACACCCGGCAACCCTGTCCACCTCTCTGCGATATGCTGCCATATTTGCATCTTTTCTATCCCAAGTTCCTGAGACTTGCTGCACCACAAGGTCCGAATCTCCATAGCATCGTATCCGCTTGATGTTCATCTCCTTGGCAACTTTCAATCCATGCAATAATGCCTCATACTCGGCCACGTTGTTGGAACAATCAAAGTGGATTTGCAACACGTAGCTCAACTTGTCTCCTTTGGGTGATGTGAGTACCACTCCAGCTCCTGATCCCTCGTATTGCTTGGAACCATCAAAGTGCATTACCCAAGACTCGGAACTTGGTGTCATTGTGGGCATGCTAGTGTGAGTCCAATTATTAATGAAATCAACTAAAGCTTGGGACTTGATTGCTGACCTGGGCTCGTAGTTGATGTGATAATCTCCCATCTCAATGGCCCACTTGGCTATTCTACCTGTCGCGTCCGAGTTTTTGATGATATCCGACATTGGTATAGAGCTAACCACTGTAATGGGGTGTTCCTGAAAATACGGCTTCAATTTCCGGCTGGCCATGAATACCCGGAAAACCAGCTTCTGCCAATGTGGGTAGCGCTGTTTTGCCTCCGATAATACCTCGCTGACGTAATAAACCGGCCTCTGAACCGGGTGATCTTTCCCATCCTCTTTGCGCTCAACAAAAACTACTGCGCTAACCGCCCGGGGCCCGGCCGCCACGTACAATAGCATGGGCTCTTTAGGACCCGGGGCTGCTTCTTTAGTGCCTCGAACGCCTCATCCGCCTCTTGGTCCCAAACGAATTTATCGGATTTCCTCAAGAGCCGGTATAAGGGTATTGCCTTCTCTCCGAGTCTGGATATAAATCGGCTCAACGCTACTACACACCCTGTAAGCTTCTGAACATGCTTCAGGTTTTCGGCTTTTTCAGACTCTGGATAGCTTTGATTTTGTCCGGGTTTGCCTCGATCCCTCTTTCTGACACTATGAAACCGAGTAACTTTCCTGCTGGAACTCCGAATACACACTTTGTGGGGTAAAGCTTCATCTGATATCTTCTTAGGTTCTTGAATGTTTCCTTCAGATCATCAATAAATGTTTCCTTCTCGACGGTGGGCGCCAACTGTCGTGGGATAATCACGGCAGACGTTACCGGGGGTAACTTATCTTGGGCCAATTCGACTCTGGTGTTTGGGAGAGGGTTTAGCTCAGGGGAAATCATGGTGATAAACGATCTGGTAGCCGGCAATCAAGTCGCCGAGTCTCCGATCTAGATTTACTATCTCAACTCTCGTTTTACAAGGGATACTCGAATTGCTAGTAAAACTCGTGTATAATCTTACCCTAGGAGCCGGCTTATATAATATCCGACCCCCTGGCTTCCTATCCAAGGCATACTCGGAGTCCTACCTGGGTACCGCTTACAAACCCTAAGTTCCCTTATCGAAACCCACCATCCGGGTTACGAGGCCTACACTCTTGGGCCTTCTAGAAACTCCTTTTCCCTAAGCCGGGTCTTGCGCAGCTCCCTTTGGGCCGAGTTACACCTTGGCGTTAGCCTACCGGGTTATCATCCCTCCATCACTTACTCACGAAGACCTAGAGCACTTTTGAGGAGGCTCATTATTGGAATATACAAGCCAAGTTCTATAACGTAAAATTCCCCACATTGTTATGCAAGTCATAATATGAAAACTCTCTCTAAACTGAAGTATTGATGCTAACAAAGCACAAGCGTGGAATAAATGATAGTAATGCTTCCCCCTCTCTCTTTTGCCATTTTTTGGGCTTTTTCTCCTTTTTCTTTATAACCTCACTGGTAGGGGCAACACTCTATTTTACAATGAATCATCACACTTTTAGTACTCATAACTCAAACTAAAATATTTCTGGTGTATATAAAACTAAATTCTCCTACTAGTGTAGCAGTATGCAAAATAACAATGAAGCATGAAATTAAGTAACATAATGAGGATGGATGTTGTATGTCAATATATCTCGGAATGGCTATGTAAATTCCATGGTAGGTAGGTATGGTGGCTGTTTTGAGGACGATAATTTTTTGCCTTATGTGTAGAAGAACAAAGTTCTCTCACGGGGTTTGGATGCACTGGCGAAGTTTGCACCAACTCTCAATTTGAGAATGAGCAATGCACAATACCGAAGAGGCTAGAAAATATAGATGGTGGAAGTGCCAAAAAACCATAACATAGAACTCACAAGTTAAAAGATTACAATTAAAATCATGATCTTACAAGGCATAATGAAAATCACTCCAAGAGGGTCCATGGCAGTGATAAGTCACTATTGGCTACCCCGACCGTAGCGCGTAACAAAAAGCCATCACAATTGCTATCAACAAAGGAAGTCATATACCATTAACCTATCAACTGGATATTTGAGTGTGGCACAGTTTGAAGCTTTTAGACCAACCATTAATGGTTTTTACTCTACTAAACCAGCAAGTTCACCATTAAGCATATTAATATCTCAAAACAACAACAAATAATCAAGTGAAACAGTTTATTGATCTATAAGAATATGCAAGTTTTTTGCGTCATACCATCTACCACAGGTAGCATATTATATTTCCATCAAGCACCATTCAATATATATTTTAACACAAAATCTCCAAATTATATAGAAATGAAACAAGAGATACTAATACTACTGTACTAAAACTAACATCTCTGAATAAGAGATGCATGAAAAACAGGAGCTAAAAGGATTGCAACAGCTAGAAGAAAAACAAAGAATACGAGCATAACGAATATTCATTTGAAAAAGCGGAGCATGTCTCTCTCCCACGGAAGAATTCTGGGTTCCAACTATATTTATTGCAGCAAGCAAAACAAAACAAAACAAAATAAAAGAAACTCCAAGTAAAATTCATATGATGTGACCGAATAAAATATAGTTTCACTAGATGTGACCTCGTAATTTGTTAATGAAGAAGGGGATGCCTTGCGCATCCCCAAGCTTACACGTTTGACTGTTCTTAGAATTTTCTGGGATAAACCACGAGGGCATCCCCAAGATTTGACTTTACACTCTTCTTGTTCACATTGTATCACCCTCTTTTCATGACCCTTAAAAACTTTCTTCACACCACACTCAAAGTAATTCGCATTAGAGGGTTAGTGCACAATCAAGAATTCACATGTTCTGCATGGACACAAGATTTATTAATACTTTTAAACATTATCAATAGACACTGATGTTTCATGAAGCAAAGAGATCCACCCGACATAGTACAAGAGAGAATGCAAGTAAACAGGCAGAATCTGTCAAAACCAGAACATTCTGTAAGGACGAAATTGTTCGGGGCACTTAAGTTGCTCAAATTGACAAACGTGCAAAATGAAAAAGTTTTGGAATTAGCTGAGGAATAAGCACAAAAATTTTCAAGTCCTTTGGATCTTTCTGTGATTTGATACGGAATTTATGGTGTACAGCAGAAATCTGTTTCCTGCGTAGAAATCCAAAACTAACACCAACTTTTGATAGAAACTTTACTTGGAACAACTAATATATGAAAATAAAGATACAAATGAGTTGATACATAGGTATACAACACCTTGACTCAAAGAAACAGAGAAACAACAAAGAAAAAATAAAAACATGGGTTATCTACTAAGAAGTGCTTTTCTTTAACGACTTTCAACTAGGCATAGAAACAGAAAATTGAGTGTTTTCACGTGAAGAAGCATCAATATTGTTACTTGTTGGAATAATAGAATCACAAGGAAACTTCATTATATTCCTAGGAAACTATTCCATACTGATGACCCACAATAGGGGATCGCAACAGTCTTCGAGGGAACTAAAACCCAAATTTATTGATTCGACACAAGGGGAGCCAAAGAATATTTATCTGGCTTAACAACTGAGTTATCAATTCAGCTGCACCTAAAAGTAGAATTTCTCGCAACAATTTATCGGTGGTAGTTTTATAGCACCAGTAGAAATAAAATAACAACAGTAGCAAAATAGTAACAACAGTAGCAATGGCGGAAAACAGCAGGATGGGAGTACCGTAGGCATAGAGGGAATGGATGAACGGGCGTTGCATGGATAACAAGGGTCATGTAATAATAATAACGTGGGCATTGCAGATAATAATAATAAAGTATCAAACATGTGGGAAAACCATAGGCATGTGTTCCAATATAGCCGTACATGCTCGCAATGAGAAACTTGCACAACATCTTCTGTCCTACCAGCCTGTGGCAGCGGAGCCTCTAGGGAAACTACTAGTAATTAAGGTGATCCTTTTAATAAAGCATCGGAGCAAAGCACTAGCACTCTGTGAACACATGTGATCCTCATATCACAGCCACCCCCTCCGGTTGTCCCAAATTCTGTCACTCTGGGGCCTCGGGTTCCGGACAACAATTTGTGTAAACAACTTGCAGGTATGATCAAGAAACATAATTATACTCATGAAACAATAACATGTTCAGATCTAAAATCATGGCACTCGGGCCCTAGTGACAAGAATTAAGCATAAAAAGTTGAGACAACGGTAGAAAACACTAACAATGGATACTAGGCACTATGCCCTATCAATCGGGCATTATTACATGATCAATATCATCGAATCCCTTCCATCCCTCTCAGCTTATGGTGGGGTTTACTCACTCATGGACGGGGGAAACATGGATGGTTGATGGAGAATGGGTGGCGGTGTCGATGGAGATGATCTCCTTCGAATCCCCGTCCCGGCTGGATGCCAGAACAGGAACTTCTGATCCCCGAATTGAGTTTTGGGGTGGCGGCGGTGCTCTATTGTGTTTCTGTGGAATATGACAAACCCCCTGATGTTTTAGGGTTATGGGTAATATGTAGTCGAAAGGGGAACCCGGGGGGGTTCCTGGGTGGCCTACACCACCTGGCGACACGGTCAAGGGGGCGCCAGGGGGTGGTCTAGCCCCCTCCTGGCCCCTATCCTGGCCTCCTTCTGGCTTCCAGGGTCTTCTGGTGTTTTAGGACCAATGGGGTCTTTTCTGGGCAATTTCCCGAAAGTTGATTTCTCTGCACAAAAACGAGACAACAAGGTAATTCTACTGAAAACAGCGTTAGTCCGTGTTAGTGGTATCCAAAACTCACAGGTTTATAGGAAAACAATAAGAAAAGTTTTCAGAAAAGGAGATACGTTTTCGACGTATCAACTCGCCCCAAGCTTTGCTTATTGCTTGTCCTCAAGCAATTCAGTGACAACTGATTGCGATAAAAGATTTTTACGAACAAATTTGTTCAAGAAAACTACTATAGAGACTTATAGGACAGCTAAACATGCATCAAAACTAAATTATTTCACGCAAATCAAGCATGCCAACTCACATAAGTTGTCACCTACAGTACCAAATACTCAAGGAAATACTCCACTAAATAAAATTCTACTTGGATCATCGGAGGAGTCACATACCGGGGATCAAGCACACCAAATCTAAGCACAAATGATGAGATGAGGAAGGAGATCGAAAATCCAAAGGAAGAACAGCAAGAACACGGGTTCCAGGAATTGTTTTCAGTTTGGGAGGTCAGAGAGAAGGCTTTGGCAGTGGAGAGAGTAAGTGGAGGGACAGGGAGCCCCACACAAGGTGCTGGCGCCACCAGGGGCAGGCCGTGCCACCCTATGGTGTGCCTGACTGGTGGGTCCCCCTGGGGTCTCCGAGGTGGCTTTCTGCCTCATTATGAACGTAAAAAAATTATTATAATTTTTCTGGAATTTTTCGAGAAACTTTGTTTTCGAGGTTTTTTCATAATTTAATAATTAATTATAAACCTTGAAAATGATAATGAAAAGGTGGAAAAAAAACCAAAATCAGAACTACAGAGGTTCTAAAACATTCTAAGGTGCAAATACCCAGTGAAAACAAAGATGGAAGTGGTGAAAAAAATTATGGTTGGTGAAAACAAACATAACATGGTGAAAACAAGAGAAATCACTGTGAAAACAAAAGTATGGATGGTGGAAACATGGTTGTGGATAATGGAAACATGATTGTACTAATGTAGCAAGGTGAAAACAAAAGTAATCATGGTGAAAACATGATGGGGAAGGTTAAAACATAGTGAAAACATTGTCCTCTTAATTCAAAATCATTTTGTTAACAAGGGTGATCAAGTCTTGTTATCAGAACAGTTTTCATATGAAGCAAAACTTTGCTAATCACTAAATAATTTTGTTACCTAAACCTTGAGAGACATAGTCCCAATCATAATAATTTCATATTCTTTTCGTGGTACTGGAATGGGACAATAAAATTCTTAAATTTTGACGGTCTCAATATTTTCAATTGAATTTAGACCATATCTTCTATCAATCTTCTTGGGAAAATAAAGAGTGTGCTCCTTATCATTAACACTAAAAGTTACTTTTCCTTGGTTGCAATCAATAACAGCCCCTGCAGTGTTAAGAAAAGGTCTCCCAAGAATAATAAACATATTATCATCTTCAGGCATTTCCAACACAACAAAGTCAGTTAATATCAAAGAATTAGTAGCAACTTTAATAGGAACATTCTCACATATACTAATAGGAATAGCAGTAGATTAATTAGCCATTTGCAAGGATATATCACTGTGTATCACTTTTTCAAGAGAGAGTCTCTTATAAAGAGAAAAAGGCATAACACTAACTCCAGCTCCCAGATCACATAAAGAAGTTCTAACATTTTTTTTAATGGAACAAGGAATAGTTGGAATACCATGGTCTCCAAACTTCTTTGGAACCTTACCATTAAACGAATAATTAGCAAGCATAGTAGAAATTTCCTCATTAGGATTTTTCCTTTTGTTTGAGACAATATCTTTCATATATTTAGAATAAGAAGGAAACTTAATAGCGCCAGTCAAAGGAAATTGCAAGAACAAAGGTTTCATCCAATCACAGAACTTATTATAATGTTCTTCTTCCTTAGATTTGTGATTTTTATTAGGAAAAGGCATTTCTTTTTGTACCCAAGGCTCTCTTTCTTTACCATGTTTATTAGCAATGAAATCGTCCTTAGTATACTTTGTAGTTTTAGTTTGCTTTTCAGGTTTAGCTACAGTTTCTTCTTTATCAGAAGCATCACTTTTATCATTGCCACTTTTAGTTTCAGCATCAGAAATAGATATACTATTAGGATCTTTAGAAGGTTCAGGAGATTCTACAACATTTTTATGTCTCTTATTATTTTTCATAGAAGGAGAACTATTGTTTTTAGGTTATTGAGAATCTTGTTCAATTATTTTAGGATGTCCTTCAAGATACAAGGGGTCCTGAGTAGAAACACCACTTCTAGTAATTATTTCACCAACATGTTTATCTCTAAAATCATTAGCTAGCATGTCTTTTTGCACTTTAGTAAGTTGATCAATTTGAGTTTGAACCATTTTAAAATGTTTAACAAGCATTTTAACATCATTAGAGGTTCTCTCAATAATACCATGCAAATTATCAATAGCTCTAGAGTTTTCCATAAGATGATTCTGCACTCTCATATTAAAATTATCTTGCTTAACAACATAATTATCAAATTCATTTAAGCATTGATCAGGTGGTTTAGAGTAGGTAATATCTCTATTATCAAAGTATTGGAGAGAGTGTACCTCAACAGTTTATGGATGAGGAATAGGCTTACATAATTCTTCTATAGGAGGTAAATTCTTCACGTCTTCAGATTTAATTCCCCTCTCTTTAAGAGATTTCTTGGCTTCCTTCATCATTTCATCATTTAATTCAATCATCCCTCTCTACTTGGGTGTTGCTATTGGTGTCGGCTCTGATGTAGGTGTAGGCTCAGGTTTATTCCAATAATCATTATTTTTGGCTATTTTAGCCATTAATTCTTCAGCTTCTTCTGGAGTTCTTTTCCTGAAAACACAACCAGCACAACTATCCAGGTCTGTCTTAGATTCAACAGTTAGTCCATTATAAAATATATCTAGGAGCTCATTTTTAGGTAGTGGATAACCAGGGCAAGCTCTTATTAAAGCACAAAATCTTGTCCAAGATTCAGGTAATTTTTCTCCTTTAATTTGCTCAAAGTTAAAGATTTCTTGCACAATAGCATGTTGAGCACTAGCACGGAAATGTCTTTGAAAGAAAGCATTAATCAAATACATAGGACAGGTAATAGATCCAGGTGGTAGATTGTTAAACCAAGTTTTAGCTTCATCTTTTAATGAAAAAGGAAAAGTCTTGGTAATAAAATAGGTACGCATCTTGGTATCATAAGAAAATAAACTACTCATAGATGAAAGCTCATTTACTTGTTCCGTAGAACTTTAACTTTCAAGTCCACAAAAGGGTTCCTTCTCAACAATGGATATATAAGATAAATCTAAAGAGAAATAATAATCCTTGTCTATAATAATCCTTGGCAAACTTAGCATCAAGAGAAGATTTATATTTCACAGCATGTCTTGCAAGAAGACTCTTAAGAGAACTTGCACCAGTAGTAGCACGAGATTCTTCAATAAAATCATCATTAAGTTCAATATAGGTTTCATCAAGATCATCAATATACTAAGTTGAATTAACAGGTGTACCAATAATTTCAACATGAATTTCAGCACTTTTAATTTGTTTGGATTTAGCAATAGTAGCATCTAGGAAAGTACCTAGAGAACTAGTATCATCAAGCACAGTAGAAGCATCATCAAAAGTATAAGAAGCATTCTCACACTCAGCAAAAGTAACATCGTGTGTAGCATGTGGTGGAGTAAGAAGCTTACTCATAACAGACGGTGAATCAAGAGTAGCAGAGGTGTTCAGAGTTGTACCTCTCCTTGTAGTGGATGGTAATATGGGAACTTTTCCATCACGAGTCTTTCCCATGAAGAATGTCTTGGAACAAACAATATCACGATCAAGTGAGAAAATAAATAAAGCTATGCTCCCCGGCAACGGCGCCATAAAATAGTCTTGATGAACCACAAATATAGGGGATCGCAACAGACTTCGAGGGAAGTAAAATCCAAATTTATTGATTCGACATAAGGGGAGCCAAAGAATATCTTAACAACTGAGTTCTCAATTCGGCTGCACCTGAAAGTAGACTTGATCGCAACAATTTAACAGTGGTAACAGTTTTAAAGCAGCAGTAGAAATAAAATAACAGAAGTAGTAAAATAGTAACATTAGTAGCAATCGCGGAAAACAGCAGGATGAGAGTACCGTAGGCATAGAGGGAATGGATGAACGGGTGTTGCATGGATAACAAGGGTCATGTAATAATAATAATAATATGGGCATTGCAGATAATAATAATAATAAAGTATCAAACATGTAGGGAAACCATAGGCATGTGTTCCAATATAATCGTACGTGCTCGCAATGAGAAACTAGCACAACATCTTTTGTCCTACCCGCCCGTGGCAGCGGGGCCTCTAGGGAAACTACTGGTAATTAAGGTACTCCTTTTAATAAAGCACCGGAGAAAAGCATTAACACTCCGTGAACACATTTGATCCTCACATCACAGCCATCCCCTCTGGTTGTCCCAATTTCTGTCACTTTGGGGCCTCGGGTTTCGGACATAAATTTGTGTAAACAATTTGCAGGTATGATCAAGAAACATAATTATACTCATGAAACAATAACATGTTCAGATCTGAAATCATGGCACTCGGGCCCTAGTGACAAGGATTAAGCATAACAAGTTGCAACATCGGTAGAAAACACTAACAATGGATACTAGGCACTATGCCCTAACAATCTGGCATTATTACATGATCAATCTCATCCAACCCCTTCCATCCCTCTCATCCTACAACGGTGTTTAATCACTATGGATAGAGGAAACATGGATAGTTGATGGAGAAGGAGTGGCGGTGTCGATATAGATGATCTCCTTTGAATCCCCGTCCTGGCAGGGTTCCAGTACCGGAAATTCTGATCCCCGAATTGAGTTTCGGGGTGGCGGCGGTGCTCTGTTGTGTTTCTGTGGAATATGACGAACCCTCTGATGTTTAAAGGTTACGGGCAATTTGTAGTCGGAAGGGGAGCCCGAGGGGGTGCCTGGGTGCCCCACACCACCTGGTGGAGCTGCCAAGGGGGGCAGGGGGTGGTGTGGCCCCCTCCTGGCCCCTCTCCTGGCCTCCTTCTGGCTTCCGGGGTCTTCTGGTGTTTTAGGACTAACGGGGTCTTTTTTGGGCAATTTCCCGAAAATTGATTTTTCTGCACAAAAACGAGACACCAAGGCAATTTGTGTGAAAACAGCGTTAGTCCGTGTTAGTGGTATCCAAAACTCACAAGTTTAGAGGAAAACAATAAGAAAAGTGTTCGGAAAAGGAGATACGTTTTTTGACGTATCACATACCTTTCTTGATTGGGAATTGATATTTAATATTTCCCTCTTTCATATCAATAACAACACCAACGGTTGTAAGAAAAGGTCTTCCCAAAACAATAGGACAAAAAGCATTGCATTCAATATTCATGACAACAAAATCAACGTGGACAAGGTTATTATTAACCATAATAAGAACATCATCAACTCTCCCCAACGGTTTCTTTCTAGCATTATTAACAAGAAGAGTATCCAAATAAGAGTGTTCCAATGGTGGTAAATCAAGGATATCATAAAGTTTCTTAGGCATAACAGAGATACTAGCACAACGATCACATAGAGCATTGCAATAAAAATCATTCACCTTCATTTTAACTATTGGATCCCAACCATCATCTAATTTTTTTTAGGAATAGAGGCTTCACATTTTAATTCTTCTTCTCTAATTTGCATGAAAGCATTTGTAATATGTTTTGTAAAAGCCATATTCATAGTATTAGCATTGATATTACTAGCAAGATTTTGTAGGAACGTAATCACTTCAGATATGTTGCAGTTATCAAAGTCAAGATCATTCTTATCAAACTTAATAGGACCATTGTCTCCCATACCTAGAAAATTTCCAGCACTTTTATCAGGAACAGTTTTAGTGTTTTCAGGCAATTTTAAACGTTTAGCAGAAGAAAGTGGAGACATTTCCAACACCAATTACTTTACCATTAATATTAGAAGGTTTATTAGCATGATAAGCTTCAGTGTTACTAGTGGTGGTAACGGTACAAACATTAGCTATATTATTCTCTAGCTATTGCATCTTCTCTTTCCCATCTAGCATGCAGTTTTGCTAACATCCTAACATTGTCATAAATTCGAATTTGAATGACATTCAAATTTTTTCTTTTTTTAACATCATGAGGCATAACCTTTATTTTAAGAAGATCAACATCAAGATCAAGGCTATCAACTTTATAAGCATGAACATCAATTTTGCCAAACTTTTCCTCTACAGATTTATTAAAAGCAGTTTGTGTACTAATAAAATTTTTAAGAATGTTTTGAAGATCAGAGGGTACAATTTTATTGTTGTTATAGGAATTACCATAAGAATTGACATAACCATTATTATTATTAGGAGGATATGGCCTATAGTTGTTGCTACCAAAATTATTCCTATAAGCATTGTTGTTGAAATTATTATTTTTAATGAAGTTCACATCAACATGCTCTTCTTGAGCAACCAAACAGGCTAAAGGAACATTGTTTGGATCAATAGGATCATGGCCATTCACAAGCATAAACATAATAGCATCAAGACTATCACTCAAAGAGGAGGTGTATTCAAAAGAATTTACCTTCTTACTTGTTGGAGCTCTCTTAGTGTGCCATTCAGAATAATTTACCATCATATCATCAAGAAGCTTTGTTCATGTCCCCAAAGTCATGGACATAGAGGTTCCTCCAGCAGCTGAATCCAGAAGTTTTCTTAAAGAAAAATTCAGTCCTGCATAAAAAGTTTGGATGATCATCCAAGTAGTCAGTCTATGAGTAGGGTAATTCTTTACCAAAGATTTCATTCTTTCTCATGTTTTAGCAACATGCTGATTATCAAGTTGCTTAAAATTCATAATGCTACGTCTTAAAGATATAATATTAGCAGAAGGATAATATTTTCCAATCAACGCATCTTTACATTTAGTCCAAGAATCAATACTATTTTTAGGCAAAGATAGCAACCATTGTTTAGCTCTTCCTCTCAAAGAGAAACGAAACAATTTAGTTTAATAATATCTCCATCTACATCTTTATACTTTTGCATATCACATAGTTCAACAAAATTATTAAGATGGGCAGCAGCATCATGAGTACTAATACCAGAAAATTGCTCTCTCATAACAAGATTTAACATGGTAGGCTTAATTTCATAAAAATCAGCAGTAGGAGTAGGTGGAGCAATAGGTTTACTAATAAAATCATTGTTTTTGGTTCTAGTAAAGTCACACAACTTAGTCTTCTTAGGAGTACTCATTTTAGCAAGATTAAAAACAGGATAAAAATCACAACTAGAATAAGAACTAATTTTTTTGTCTGTTTTCGATATAGAGAAGCAAAAATGACAAAATAAAATAAACTAAGCAAAACTAAAACAAAGTAAAGAGATTGGAAGTGAGAGACTCCCCTTTGCAGAAATCCTCTTTCTCCCAGGAAATGGCGCTAGAAAACTTGGTGCGTAGTTGGGCATTGGTTGGGAAACTTCCAGTGTAGGGTGCGAAGAGTGAAGCGGCAAGTTGTCCCTCAGAAAGAAACACAGGTTGAATCGACCAGTAGGAGAAAGAAATCACTTCCGAAGGTTGATGCAGCTGATGTTGGAAGTGCGCACTACCGGTTTAGCAGCAACGTGGAACCTATACAATACAATCAAATCACTTTGCCCCAACAAAGTAGTGAGGTCGTCAATCTCACTGGTTTTTCTAAAAACAAAGAGGTTAACCAAATGGTGTGAAAAGCGTAGGAGAACAGTAGTAACGGTATGAAAATAGTGAATGTAGTGGTTGTATTGTCAGTATGAGGAAAATAGACCGGGTCCATAGTTCATTAGTGGTGTCTCTCCAAAACAGATAGATAACATCTTGGGTAAAGAAATTACAGCTGGGCAATTGACATATATGAAGGCTGCACCGTAGTGCACATGCATGACATGATGATTACTATGTGATTCAGGCGGGAATTACAACAATATTAATAGACCATTATCCAACTGCATCTCTAACTAATAATCCACCCTCATAATGCCATCCGATAAAACCTTGGGTATTAAGTTGCAAGCAACAGATAATCGCATTAAGCAAAGTGTGTAATATATAAACATCGTTGTTCTCTCCCTAATGGCAACAACACATCCCCTGTCGCACCCGGACTTCTAAAGGATACTCGCCGTTCCGTTGAACAGTAGTAGATTGGATTACGGGGCTTACCGGCACCCGCGTCCTCTTACGAGTAGGCCAACACACGTATGTGTGACAACCAACCCCTATCTGTTCAGCGTCGACGTAAACTATCGCATAGAAATCAGGATACTTCCATTGACGTACTTCAAACCATACACACATGGTACGTCAACGGCGTTTAACAAGTGATATCACAACAGATCTCTACGACACAAAAGAGTGAAATAAGTTGCAAATGGCTCTCATTAGAGCAGAGATAGAAAATACAATCATTCAGAGGACACATGTCCCAACAATACATCATTACATCACAGCGGAAGCATTCAACATGTCTGAGTACAGACAAGATCCAAATAGGCCTAAGAGGCCGGATACGAAAAGACGGAGCCCATCCACGAAGTCTCGGATCCTGCCCGGGTCCGCTATCTACTCGTCAGCAGTCTCGTCATACTCCACGTCGTAGCCACCATGTAGATCCTCGGAAACGTAGGTCTGCGGAAACCACAGCCCCAAAGGGGTCAGTACATAAACGTACTGGCAAGCAAGACTCACAATTCACCAAAGTGTAACCCGTCAACACCAAGCACAGATGCTTTGGGTTCAACGGAAGGAAGAGGACATAAAATATGCTGCAACTGGCTGCTCTAACCAACTACAGAACATACTACAACTTCCGGCTATCAGAAAGGAGATAAGATCGTGTATCGTAACCAACCTATCAACTAACTCCAAACAAACCCATCCTGGATCTCGCCCCTTATCCAAAGAAGCAATCCGAGGATAACTCACACAGTTGGATTAATGATGGTTCAGATTATTGTGTCAATAAGCCTATTACTAGTCAAGTTGTTAATCATTGGGTGTAAGGTTGTTAATAATTAGGTTTAAGTTGTCTTGAGTACTTGTTAGCCAGTACTTTCACCAAGTAATCCATAACCGCGGAAAACACGGCTTCTCGAGAAGATTTATCCCTGCAGGGTTGCACCAATTTGGCCGTACACGTATGAATAACCCGCCAGATGGGATGCCTCCCACCAAGCGGGGCACTCAACACAACTCAACTCTTCTTCGCATCAAGCCCAAAGCACCTTGGCGCACGGCTAATCGAGCCCAGAAGAAAATGGACCCTCATAGCACTCTAAGAACGTGTCCCCCTATATGCCGACTACGAAAGTTCCACCCGGGTACCAAGGGCTCGCAAGATCATGCATGCAGCAAATGGAAAACCCGAACTAAATGAGGCGATTTGGACGAGATGCAAATCGAATCAAATTGAGGGGGGCGCCCATACTCGCTTCCCACATGCGGTTAGTGCGCTCATCATGGATCAGTAGACAAGACCCTTTTCCTATTAGGGTCGACACTAGCAGGCCTCAAAACCACAAAGGGCCTCCTGCCGGTGCCTTATCATCAAATTATTATTTAACAATAGCATTAGCATGATTGATTGATTAAACATCGAGCCCCCAGAACATAATAAAGAATATAGTAACAGAAAGTAACGGGTAACAGACTCGAGCAAAACAACCTAAGCAAGCTAGTAAGACACTGGCTCAATCAAAGGGGTTGTAGGAGTGGAGGTGAGGCAATATCAGGGTTAAGGGATTCATGTGATAGGTTCGTAACAGAAACAACTACTACTATGGCTTAGCAGGAATAGACAACGGCAAGTATCGGTAACCAATGTTGAAAGGAACACAATGGTTCATGTGAGTGATAACTTGCCTGCAAACCCAGTAGCCTGGTACTGAGCTAAATCCTTAGAAGGGGTGTCGTAAGTATCGTCGGTCTCAACGTAGTCGTTTATCCGAGAAGAAGCAAACAAACAATGCAGAAAGATAAACAATCAACAACATGGCATAGTGCACAAACATGGGATGATGCATGACCATTTAATTGATGCATCAAAATATACTAGTTGACAAGATAACAACATGATTAAATGGACCCACATGCAATTGGATTGCATATGAAAATCCCATGAATTATGGTTGAATTAATTGTTTTACAACTAATCATCATGTGGAAGTGAATTAGCATGATGCATGGATGAGGAAAACAGCAAAATAACAACAATAGAAACAATTTGAGATAAGGTTTAACAAGTTTGGAATTTCAGTTATTAAGTTAGGAAGTTTTGGTCCTTAAAGGTGTCACTCAAGCATTTGTTGTTTTCACCACTTTAATTTGTTCAAAATAGATAACAAAGTTTATATTTTAAAAGAAAACAAGATTTTAGTTGGAATACATGTTTCACTTGTTGAAAAAGGATTTCAAATAAAGTATTTATGAATTAAACAAGTTTAAGCAAGAATTAAATGAATTTAATCCAAACATGAACATATTTGAATTTTTATTTGTTCAAAACAGTAAGTGAGATTCATATTTGAAAAGTTTATGATTTTATGGTTTGAAAACATATTTTATATGTTCCAAAAGGATTTAAGTTGGTCAAGTTATGAATTTAGCAATATTAAATGATTTAAACAAGGTTTAAATCATTTAACCAATTTTAATTATTCAAAACATGAAACAAATTTTATATTTGAAAAGGTGGTGTAATTTTGCATGGAAAACATATTTCATTTGTTGAAATTGGATTTAAAATGAGCAAGTTATTATTTTGGCAATTTTAAAGGCAATAATTAAGAAACAGTTGTTTTCAGCTATTTAATTTATTCAAAACAGCAAACAAAGTTGATATTTGGAAATTACATGAAAAGTTGATTGGAAAACATATTTAGTTTGTTGAGTTTGGAATTTTTATGTTCAAGTTATGATTTTTGCAAAATTAAGTGATTTAAGCAAGTTTTTAAATATTGCACCAATTTAAAAATATTCAAAATAGTAACAAATTGCATTGAAAAGGGTGAAAACATGTAGCAAAGGTTTCATTGAACATTTTTGGCTATCAAACATAATTTTTGGGTGATTATTGAATTTATTATTCAATTTTCCATAATCATTCTTATTCTGCCCTTTTTAGTAAACAGAGGAAAACATGCTCAAAATTGATTCAATTGTGCCCAAATAAAATACCAATGTGTAGAGTTTGTTAAGACAAATTTTTATAGACCAAGTTTGCTCAATTTGGATGAGTAGAACTAAAGTTATGAAATTCCAAAGTTTCCAAATTTTATTGCATTTTTAGTAATTAATTATTTAGTGCAAAAATTGTTACAGAAACATGTTGCAAACTTGACATTACTAGAAGGAGCACAAAATTATGAAGCCACAGGATTTTGAATCATTCAAATTGGAGTGATATTCAATTTTATATGGAATTTAGAAGTAATTGATCAGATCTGTCTTTCTGAGCTGCGGGCAGAAAAAGAAAAAAACAGAGATTAAAAAGGTGTGGAGAGGGGGGATCGAACCCAGCACCTGTGGGTTAGGCGCAAGGGGTGTTGACCACTGGGGTGGTGCGCTGGCTTGTGGATAGGAAGGGAATCGGGGGTGGATAAGGTGTAGGTGTCGGGTTGTGTAACTGAAATTCCTGCACGTACTGAACCATGGCGGACAGAAAACCATCGCTGCTGCTCGCCGGCCGGAGGGGGCGCCGTGGGGGTGCTGCTGCGAGGTGGGGGGAGATAGAGGGAGTAGAGGGAGGCGAGCGAGGGGGAGATGGGGTCGAGGGGCGGCCTCACCTTTGGGCGATCGGGAGCAGGTTGCAGGGGCGGACAGGAGGGTCGCCGTCGATGTCGTGGAAGCTCGCCGGCGATCTAGGAGGTCCCGTGTCCCTCCATGGACACGAGGAGGAAGCCCGCACCGTGGCGGTTCCATTCCCGTGGAGAACCCGCCCGGAGGACGCCCACAGTCCCCGCGCCTTCGCCTCCAAATTCCGGCCAGAAGTGGTCTGTTTGGGGTTCAGTTAACAGGGAAGGGAAACAGAGAGAAGAGGGATGGAGGTGGAAGAAGAGGTGGAGGCGGCTGGAAGGAGGAAGGAGAGGCTCCTAGGGTTTAGGTGAGGCAGAGGGTAGGTGGGTGTGGATGCTTTATGGGGAAGAGGAGGTAGTACGGCATGCCATCGGAGAGGGGAGGGAGAGATCGGGTGGTGGAGAGTTGATCGTACAGAGGGAGGAGGAAGACGACAAGGGGGAAGGGTACTGGGCCAGAAAAATAGGTGGGCTGGGGGGAGAAGAAAAATAGAGGGCTGGGCTTTTGTGCTCTCTCTCTCCCTTCTAATTATTTGTTCCAAATTTTTTTTTTGTAGCAATTAGAAAATGGAAGCAAAAGATAGGTTTTTGATTTGATAAAAATTTGGAAAAAATCATGTGGGTTTGTTATTCCAACACCTACCACTTGGCCACCTAAGTTTTTGAAATTCAAATTTATTTGCTGTTTTTGCACATTGGTTTGAATTGGAATAATTTGCAAGTTAATTGATGAATATTTGAAAACAACAAGTTTAATAGGGTGAACCCTATTATTAATTGGATTAAAATATTAGAATGGTTTGGTAGTTTTCATGACTTGGAATTTGGTGCTGTTTGAACTTGCAGGGTATTTGATTGAATATTATGATTAATTGGTTAATGAGACAATATTTTAAAATAGGGTGATCAAATGAGTTTATTTGGAAACAAATGAGCACATCTGTTTTGGTGTTTTTCACAATTTGAAAATGGTGCTGTTTGTACTTTAAATCAGATTTGGATGAATTTTTATTATTAAGTGCATTATAGAAAACAAGATTTTAACTAGGGTGCACATTAGTGTTTAAATGGAACAAAAGATTGGAATTGTTTGAATGCAAATTATATTAAATGGATTATCAAATAACAAATAAGAGTTGAGCTTTTTATTATTTCATGGAAATAAATGGGAGTTTTATTTGAACCTTATGGTTTGATGGAAACAATGGAGTGATTTGTTTTGCAATTTTCATAACTTTCAAAGGGGTTGTTGTTTGGAAGAAAAATCATAATTGAATTTGAAAAGTGTTTGATATTAAATGAATTTTTGATAGAAACAAAACAATAGTTTGGAATCACAACTTTAATGGAAACAATTGGTTGTTTTTATTTGAAATATGATTTTGGAAATTGTAACATCACAAGGATGAAACAAAAGGTTTGAAGTTTGGTTTGAAATTCAAATAGAAAACAAAGGAAAACAAAGGAAAACAGTTGGAAAACAAATGAAAACAGAGGAAAACAAAAGGAAAACAAGCAAAACAATTGCAACCAACATGATGCCATGGTGCAAAACATAAAATAACAGAGACCAAACATTCTAATGGCTATTTTTCATACTTGGGATGTTACATCCCCCATCCGTCACGTTTCTGTCACTCTAGCACTGATGCAAGGGAGGCAAGAACCCACTATCGAGCATAAATACTCCCTCTTGAAGTCACTAGCATATACTGGCCAAAGCATTGATACGTCTCCAACGTATCTATAATTTCTGATGTTCCATGATGATATTATGCCAATTGCTACATGTTTTCTCCCTTCTTTATAGCATTTTTACACGTTTTCCGAGACTAACCTATTGACAAGATGCCAAGTGTCAGTTCCCTGTTTTCTGTTGTTTTTTATTTCAGAAAATTTATTCTGGAAATATTCTCGGAATTGGACCCCATGAATCCCGAAGTTCCTATTTGCCCGGAAGCATCCAGAAGTCCGAAGAGGAGTCGAAGACGGGCACCAAGGGGCCCTCACCATAGCCAGGCGCAGCCCCCCTGGTCGCGCCTGGGGGTGGTGAGGCCACCCTGGTGGCCCACCGCCGCCGCCCTTTCTCCTATTTAATCCCCTCCGATAGAAAACCCTAAGCACCTGATTAAATATCCCGGAAAATTTCCGCAGCCGCCGTCGTCGTCAACCATAGACCAAGGGGGTTCTGAAGCTATCTCTCGGCACCCTCCCGGAAAGGATATCATCACCGGAGGCCTCTTCATCACCATGCCTACCTCCGGAGTGATGCGTGATTAGTTTATCCTTGGACTACGGGTCCATAGCTTAATGTTTAGATCTCGTGAGCTGCCTAACATGATCGAGATTGTTCTTATGTAATTCTATGTGTTGTGTTTGCTGGGATCCGATGAATATTGAACTTATGTGATGTTGATTATAGCCTTTAATGCATATGTTATTTGTGATCTTGCATGCTTTAAGTTGCTAGTGGTTGCTCTGGCCAAGTAGTTGCTAGTGACTCCAAGAGGGGGTATTTATGCCCGATAGTTGGGTTCATGCCTCCTTTTTCCTGTGCTCGAGTGACAGAAAGGATACGGGGGAGGATGTGTTGTTGCCACTAGGGAGAAAACTGCGGTGTGAGTGTCCGCATGCACAGTCATTGCTTACATTACACACATTGCTTAATGCGATTATCTATTGCTTGCAACTTAATACCTAAGGGGGTTCGGATGATAACCTGAGGGTGGATTATTAGTCATAGATGCAGTTGGATTACGGTCTATGTATATTGTTATAATGCCCGCACTAAATATCATAGTAGTAATCATGTCATGAATGTGCACTACGGTACAACCTCTATTTGTCAAGTGCCCTGCTGTAATTTGTTCACCCAGCATGCTATCTTTTATGGGGAGACACCACAAGTGAACCTATGAACCACGGTCCATTTTCCTACACTGTTAAACAAACCACTACAATTCCCTGCTTTCTTTACTTACTGCAAGGATACACCATTTTCCACACTATACGTCCAATCTTTGTTTTCAGCCAGACCGGTGAGATTGACAACCTCACTGTACCGTTGGGACAAAGTATTTTGGTTGTGTTGTGTGCAGGTTCTGCGTTATTGCTGACACCGATGAGGCGCCATCACCACCGTTAGAAGCATCAACCTTCCGAAAATCCTCTTCCTCCTACTGGATTGATAACCTTGGTTCTTAACTGAGGGAAATTCTTACCGCTGCACTCATCACACCCTCTTCTTGGGGTACCCAATACGCCATCCATAGCAACATGAATTCGTGGCACCATCAAGGTGTAGCAAAGAATTTCTGTAGCCATCACAAGCAGCAAGAATTTTTGGCATCGTTGCCAGGGAGAAAGAAGTCTTCTGGCGAGGGGAGTCTCTCACTCTCAACCTCTTTATTTTGTTTATTGTCTTATTTGTATTTTTGTCTTGTTTTGCTTCTTTATATCAAAGACACAACACAATTAGTTTACTTCATAGCTGTTATTTCTGCTTTTCTGCTCTTAGTTTAATCTCTAATCATGATTCTACCCAAGTTTACCTTGAAAGACGTACCAATAGGTAGCGGTGATATAATTTGGAAAGATAATATTGGAGAATTATTTAATTATGTTAGTAAGCACAAAGAATTTGAGGATAGATCCTTAGCTGAACTTGCTCCAGATTATGAAACCGCTGCAACATCTCTAGTTCGTATGCTGGAAGCTCGGTTTGTTAACCTTAATCCCATAATACAACAAATGTTCCTCAACCTTGATAACATTAAGGATAGCGAAAAAAGAGAGTTTATTCTAGACACTTTTTTTATAGTATTTGGTGATGATGCCATTGAGGCTAGAAAAGTGTTTAACCGATTTGAGATGTCAGGCACATGTGTATATGTTAATAGCACACCGGGTAAAGCCAATGATAAGGAAATTAAAATACCAATACCCTTTAAATGTGTAGGAATGCATGAAACTCTAGAAAAGATATTTGATTGGATGGTTCCTGCAAACCCATTTGATGAAAGTAGTGTGCCTAAAAGTGTTGATAAAGGGTCATCTAAAACTTCTATAGATGAAATACAATTCATTGTTGAGGTGTTTCTAAGCTTAATTTTGATGCCTCTTCGTTTGAAAATACTTGAGTTGCTTTCTATGCCTAGCTGAAAGGCGTTAAAGAAAAGCGCTACCGGGAGACAACCTGTTTTATTTCTCCGTTTTCAACCCGTTTTCCATGGTTTCTTTCTGTGTGCTTTGCACCTGGGTGTTGTCTATTTCCTTAGAAACCCCGCTGTATTTTTTATTTTGTGTTTTTGTTGAGCCAAGTAAATCCTCTAGTGGAAAGTTTGGAATATATTTCGGATTTCTGCGCAGGAAACAGATTTTTTCTGTGCACTGTTAAATTCGTATAAAATCACAGAAAATTCAAAATGACCTGTGTTTTTTTTGCGCAATCCTGGGCTATATATGCAACTTTTCTTAGTTGGACACTTTTTTATTTGAGCAACAAGAGATTTTCGAAAAACATCATCTTTACCAGCGGTCCTGTTTTGATAGATTTCTGCCAATAATTGGATTTGCATCCTAATCTCTTTCTTTTGGTGTTCTTTTGAGAAAAAGAGTTTTAACATAAGGTGTGACAGTAGCTAATGTGTTTATGAGTGTTAGGCTTGTGTTGAAACTGAACCATGTGAATTTATTATTTCGATTGCACCAACGTTGCTAATGAAGATTGTGAGAAGTTTGGTGTGAATGAAGTTTTTAAGGGTCAAGAGAAGAGGATGATAAGACGTGATCAAGAAGAGTGAAGATCCTAAGCTTGGAGGATGCCCCGGTGGTACATCCCAGCAAATTCCAAGAAGACTCAAGCGTCTAAGCTTGGGGATGCCCAAGGCATCCCCTTCTTCATCGACAAATTATCAGGTCACTTCTAATGAAACTATATTTTTATTCGGTCACATCTTATGTGCTTTACTTGGAGATTCTTTTTTTTCTTTCAGTTTGTTTTTATTTTTGCAATAAGCTTGGTTGTACCCAAGCATTATTTTATGTTAGAGTGACACGCTCCGCCTTTTCGTGGGAATACTTTGTATTCTTAATCTTTGTTTGGCTATTGCATCTATTTAGCTCATGTTTTGCATGCATCTCTTATTTAGAGATGTTAGTTTTAGTAGTGTTATGTGAGTACTCGCATGTTTGCTTGTTGTATAATTTGGAGATTTTTTGTTAAAGCATGTTTTGTATGGTGCTTGTTGGGAAAAGAAACCGCTGCTTGAGGTAGAATTTATAACGGTGCAAGTAGAAGCTTGTATAGAATGTGGCTAGAACTTTTTCATGTCATGCTAGATGTTATTTTAGTTTTAAAGCCTTATGGTTATTGAGTAGCGTGATTATCCTCAAATAGCTGAGAGTGTTTAATATGCCATTTAAAGAATCATGAGTTGTTCTTGTCATATTAAAACATAAATTTGTGGTATTCTCCTTTGAATGTTTTATTCGGTTGACTTGGCGCATGCTCACACCATGTTTATGACTATGAACCAGTCACAAATAGCCTCCATGGTCTCTTAGTTTTTTAACTTGTGGTGCCACTTATGCTTTAATTAATGATGTTTATGTCGCTATGCATGATTATGGCTCTTATGCTCTCTTGATTTGTCGCTCCCACTCTTTTGCTAGCCTCCACCTGTACTGAGTATGAGCTCTACTCGTGCATCAAACTCCCTAAAACCAAAGTTTTCACATTGTGTCCACCATACCTACCTACATGTGGTATTTCACTTCCACTCCAAGTAAATTGCTCATGTTCTACCTAAAACATTCAAAATTACTCATGTTTTGTGTTCTTGTTTTTATCATGCGGACATAAGAAGAGAATCTTTATATCACTTGTTGATTGGATTTCACACCCTGGACTAGTGGCTTCATCCGCTTATCCAATTGATAGAAGAGATGGCAGCGGGGTGCCCAGCCCCAAACTAATGCAAACAAATTCTCTTCACTATTTTTGCCCCTGATTTATCAGTCAAAAAAAAATTATGTAAACAAAAGAGAAAGAGGGATGACTTTCTACCCAGATGCGTCCTTCATATGGGAGCCGCTCTTGTGAAATCTAGTTGGCTTGTGACTTACTGTATTTTTTTTTACCATTCGTTGACACTAGCATACACCTCTCTTAAAATATAGACACTCCTCCATGGTATGTGATTGTTGGCAGGCACCCGAGGATTCGGTTAGCCATGGTTTGTGTAAGATGGATGGGAGGAGTGTCAAACTTTTAATACTTCTGTTTAATAAAATAAAAGCTCTAGCACATGAATTGATCCCTGCTTCCCTCCTCGAAGGGTCTTTCTTTTACTTTTATGTTCAGTCTCTATCTTCTAACTTTATGCATAGTTGAGAGAGCATTTTTGCCATTCTGATTTTTATATGCATTTGTCCCAGAAACATTATTAATTGCTTCATGATGTGTTATTGCTTATTCTCCAACTATTTGTTCTATTCTTCCTCATGAACTTTGAAGGTGTCATGGCATTTATGTTTTGTCCCACTCTTAAGGACTTGCGAAATACCACTTTGCCATGCTTTCTTTATACTTGAAACAAACGTATATATTTTTTTGATTTGTTACCCATGATCTTTTATTTGAGTTACTTATCATGATGCAAATTGATTTCCATGCTTTATTATTAAAGTTCTATTTATCATATTTGTGTTTAAAGTTCTATGATATCAGCTTACATATGATTTTACATTATGATGATCAAGTTATGTTAGTAGCATGTCACCTCAGAAATTATGTGTTTTTATCGTTTACCTAATCGAGGACGAGTAGGAACTAAGCTTGGGGATGCTTGATACGTCTCCAACGTATCTATAATCTATGATGTTTCATGATGATATTATGACAATTGCTAGATGTTTTCTTCCTTCTTTATAGCATTTTTACACGTTTTCCGGGACTAACCTATTGACAAGATGCCAAGTGCGAGTTCCCTGTTTTTTCTGCTGTTTTTTATTTCAGAAAAGTTGTTCTCAAAATATTCTCGGAATTAGACCCCACGAATACCGAAGTTCCTATTTTCCCAGGAAGCATCCAGAAGTCCGAAGAGGAGTCAAAGACGGGCACCAGGAGGCCCTCACCATAGCCAAGAGAGGGGCCCCCTTGGCCCCGCCTGGGGTGGTGAGGCCACCATGGTGGCCCACCGATGTTGCCCTTCCGCCTATTTCATCCCCTCTAAAGGAAAACCCTAAGCACTTGATCAAATATCCCCGTAAAGTTCCACAGCCGCTGTCGTCGTCAACCCTAGATTAGGGGGGTTCTGAAGCTGTAGCCCGGCACCCTGCCAGAGAGGAGATCATCACCGGAGGCATCTTCATCACCATGCCTGCCTCCGGAGTGATGCGTGAGTAGTTCATCCTTGGACTACGGGTCCATAGCAGTAGCTAGATGGTTGTCTTCTCCTCCTATGCCTCAATGTTTAGAACTCGTGAGCTTCCTAACATGATCGAGATTGTTCTTATGTAATTCTATGTGTTGTGTTTGCTAGGATCCCATGAATATTGAACTTATACCAAGGTTATTATAGTCTTTATTGCATATGTTATTTGTGATCTTGCATGCTTTCCATTTCTAGTGGTTGCTCTGGCCAAATAGTTGCTAGTGATTCCAAGAGAGAGTATTTATGCTCGATAATTGGGTTAATGCCTCCTTTTCTCCCATGCTCGAGTGACAGAAACGTGACGGGGAAGGATGTGTTGTTGCCACTAGGGATAAAGCAGCGGTGTGAGTGCCCGCGTGCACAATCATTGCTTACATTAGACACATTTCTTAATGCGATTATCTGTTGCTTACAACTTAATACCTAAGGGGGTTCGGATGATAACCTGAGGGTGGATTATTAGTCATAGATGCAGTTGGATTATGGTCTATGTATATTGTTGTAATGCCCGCACTAAATATCATAGTATTCATCATGTCATGAATGTGCACTACGGTGCAACCTCTATTTCTCAAGCGCCCAGCTGTAATTTGTTCACCCAGCATGCTATCTTTTATGGAGAGACACCACTAGTGAACCTATGGACCACGGTCCATTTTCCTACACTGTTAAACAGACCACCACAATTCTCTGCTTTGTTTACTTACTGCAAGCATACACCATTTTCCACACTAGACGTCTAATCTTTGTTTTCAGCAAGACCTGTGAGATTGACAACCTCACTGTACCGTTGGGACAAAGTATTTTTGTTGTGTTGTGTGCAGGTTCCGCATTGTTGCTGACACCGGTGAGGCGCCATCACCACCGTAAGTGGCATCAACCTTCCGAAGATATTCTTTCTCCTACTGGATTGATAACCTTGGTTCTTAACTGAGGGAAATTCTTACCGCTGCACTCATCACACACTCCTCTTGGGGTTCCCAACACACCATCCATAGCACCATCAAGGTGTAGCAAAGAATTTTTGTAGCCATCACAAGCAGCAAGCATCTACTAATAACGGAGATCATGCAAGATCATAAATAACATACACATGAATAAAACATGATAGATTGATAATTGTAACATTCTAGGTTTCTGAAAAAAATGAAAATTTTAAAACCATCATGCATACATGTGCATCATAGAATCCCTGCATTTTGATTGCATAAAAATTTGGTTTCAATTTGCTAAACACAAAATTTTAGGTGTTATTACCTATTTAACATTGTTTTGTATTAAAATACTTTTTTTAAAGTAAGTATATTATTTTGGGGAAAATTAAGCACCAAAATTTAATATTTTTCATAAGCTTTCCCAATTTTTTTTTTGTATTTTTCTGTTTTGTTTTGGAGGTTTTTCAAATCAATTTGGATGCCTTCTATTTAAAACAGAAAAGAAGAAGAAAAGAGAAAACCCATCGCAGTATGCCCGAGCCCATCTCTCTCTCTCTCTCTCTCGGCTCAAGCCCATCTCCCTTTTCCCTATCCCCCAGCTCTCTCGCACTCTCTCTCGCGCGCGGCGAAGCAGCGGAATGGGTCATCCCAAAATCCATCCCAACGCCCAGCAACAGCTGATGGGTGTGTAGTTGCAGTTGTTGGTAAATCCCAAGAGAAAGGTTGTGAAGTGCGCATCGTCAAGTTTTCCCTCAGAAAGAAACCATGGTTGAATCGACCAGTAGAAGAAAAAAGCAACTTCTAAAGGTTGATGCAGTTGGTGTGGTAGGGCGCACTACTAGTTCAGCAGCAACATGGAACCTACACAACAAAATAAATTCACTTTGCCCCAACGAAGCAGTGAGGTTGTCAATCTCACCGGTTTTGCTGATAACAAAGAGGTTAAACGTATGGTGTGGAAAACACTAGGAGAACAATGTGAAAACAGTAGTAGCAGTGTGAAAACAGTAATTGTAGTGTTTGTATTATCAGTATGAGAAAATGGAACGGTGTCGCACCCGGACTTCTAGAGGATACTCACAGTCCGCTAAACAGTAGATAAATGGCTTACGGGGCATACCGGCACCCGCATCTCAATATGAGTAGGCCAACACGTAAACGTGTGACAACCATTCTCCACTATTCATCGTCTGCGCAAACCATCCCATAGAAATCCAGATACTTCCATTGACGTACTTCATACCATACACACATGGTACGTCAACAGCTTTTGAACAAGTGATATCACAACAAATCTCTAAGACACAAAAGATGGAAATAAGTTGCAAATAGCTCTCACTAGAGCAGAGATAGCAAATACAATCATCCAGAGGACACATGTCCCAACAATTCATCATTACATCACAACGGAAGAATTCAAAGTGTCTGGGTACAGACAAGATCCAAATAGGCCTAAGAGTCCGGAAACGAAAAGACGGAGCCCATCCACGAAGTCTCGGATCCTGCCCGGGTCCGCTATCTACTCGTCAGCAGCCTCGTCATACTCCACGTAGTAGCCATCACGGGGATCCTCGTAAACGTAGTCTGCGGAAACCACAGCCCCAAAGGGGTCAGTACATAAACGTACTGGCAAGCAAGACTCACAAGATACCAAAGTGTACCCGTCAACATCAAGCACATATGCTTTGGGTTCAACGGAAGAATAGGTGATACAAAAGATGCGGCAGCGGGCTGCACTAACCAACTACAGATACATGCTACAACTTCCGGCTAACAGAAAGGAGATAAGATAGCATATCGTAACCAACTACTACTAACTCCAAACAAACCCATCCTGGATCTCGCCCCTTATCCAAAGAAGCAATCCGAGGATAACTCACACAGTTGGATTAATGATGGTTCAACTTATTGTGTCAATAAGACTATTACTAGTCAAGTTATCATTAGTTAGGTGTAAGTTGTTCTGAGTACTTGTTAGCCAGTACTTTCACCAAGTCATCCATAACCGCGGACAACACGGCTTCTCGAGAAGATTTACCCTGCAGGGGTGCACCAATTTGGCCGTACACGTAAGAGTAACCTGCCATTTGAAATGAAGTTTACCAAGTTTGGAATTTTATTTATTAAGTTATGGAATTTTGGTTTCTTAAAGGTGTTACACAAGCATTTGTTGTTTTCACCAATTTTGATTGTTCAAAATATATAACAAAGTTCATATTTGGAAAGAACACAAAATTTTAGGTGGAATACATGTTTCATTTGTTGAAAAAGGGATTAAGATGAATTAATTATGAATTAAACAAGTTTAAACAAGATTTAAAAGGATTTAATTCAAGTATGAACTTATTTGAATTTTTATTTGTCCAAAACATTAAATGAAGTTCATATTTGAAAATTTTGTACTTTTATGGTTTGAAAACATATTTTATAAGTTCAAAAATAATTTAATTTGAGCAAGTTATGAATTTATTAAATTTAAATGATTAATTAAGAAACAGTTGTTTTCAGCAATTTAATTTATTTAAAAAAGAACACAAAGTTGATATTTGCAAAGTTCATGAAAAATTGAATGGAAAACATATTTGGTTTGTTGAATTTGGAATTTTTATGCCCAAGTTATGAATTTTGCAAAATTAAGTGAATTAAACAAGGATTCAAATATTTCACCAATTTAAGATATTCAAAACAGTAAACAAAATTTATATTTGGGTATAGAATTTAATTTGGTACAGAATACATATTTAAAATGTTGAATTTGCAGTTGGAATGAATTATTTATGCAATTTCCAAGATTAGGGTGTAATCTGCCATTTTAAATAGCAGCCAGGGACTTAGAAATAACATTACAGGGACTAAGAAAAATGCTAGCAGGGACTTGTGTGCGAAATAGGGAATTGTTCTGTATCTGGGAAAAAAGATGGAAAAAGATGGTTAATTGCGTAGGGGGGGGATTCGATCCCGCGCCCTCCTGATGCGCGCGCAAGGGAGCTACCAGTGGGGCTGTCGCTGTGCTTTGATTAGGTACCGCTCGAGTTTGCTTTTAAGGTACTGCTTCGGGCATGTACCAAACTCTGACGAACTAAACGCTTGTTCAGTTACCTGAACCTGGGCGCGGACAGATCGATGATGGTCGATCACTGCCGGCGAGGGGCGCCGCGGCCTGCTGATGTACTCACTCGTGTGCGTGGCTGCTAGCGGGTGCGGGGGGGAGGAGGAGAGGGAGTAGCGAGGGGGGTGATCACCTCGGGCTGAAGGAGGAGCAGGGCCGCTTGGCGCGGTGGTGGCGACCAGCGACGAAGAAGAGGACGGCAGCGGCGACACAGGGGCTCCCCGTCCCTGTTGAGATGTCGAGGAGGACGGCGGAGGAGAGGGGATTCCGTTCCCGGCCCTAACCTGGCCGGTGGGGCATCGTGGCGGCGGTGATCGACGGAATTGGGGGGCGGTGGTTCGGTGGCTGGTGGTTACAGAGACAGAGAAACAGAGGTGCAGGGCAGAGGGAGAGGAAAAGATCGGCGGCGGAGAGGGAGAAGGGTGGAGGGGAGAGCTAGGGCAGGAGGAGAGGGCCACGGCAAGGGATATATGGAGGAGGGGGAGGAGTTGTGGCCGTTCCTCCTCTTCTCTGTCGACGTGGCTGTGTCCGATGGGCAGCCGTACGAAGGTAGAAGAAAGAGGGGGGTACCAGGCCGGTGGGGAGATGGTGGGCTGGCCCAAATGGGCTGGCCTGCCCCCTCTCTCTCTCTTCTGTTTTATTTTTTCCTTTCTTTCTCTCTTTTTTTTTGCAGATTTGAATAAGGAAAGAAAAGGATGGGTTTTTAGGATAGGAAAATTTTGTGGATAATTTTTATAGGTTATTAGTTACAAAAGCACAATTGTGACATTGTTTGTTTCTCCAAAATTTGAATCTTGTTGCTGTTTGTAATTTCAATTGAAATTGCGTGAAATTTGATATTAAGTGAATTATTAAAAGGAACCATTCAAATAGTTTGAACCCTCAAGTTTATTTGAAACAAATGATGGAAGTGTTTTGTAATTTTCATAAATTTCAAAATGGTTGCTGTTTGGAAATTTAATTGAATTTGAATCATGTTTTGGTATTAAATGAATTATTGATAGAAACAAATCAATAGTTTGAAATTACAACTTTAATGGAAACAAATAATTGCTTTGATTTGAATATTCATTTGGAAATTGTAACATCACAAGTATGAAAAAAATATTTGAAATTTGGTTTGAAATTCAAATAGAAAACAAGTCAAAACAAAGGAAAACAGAGGAAAACAATTGGAAAACAAATGCAAAACTTAAGATGCCATGATGCAAAACATAAAATAACAGAGAGCAAACATTCTAATGTATGTTTTTCATACTTGGGATGTTACAAAACGCCCCCCCTTGAAGGAATCGCGCCCCGAGATTCCTACTGAGAAGAGAAAAGGTCCGGATACTTCTTGCGAAGATCCTCTTGAGCTGTGACACGTGAAACACATCGTGCACCTTGGATAGTTTTTCTGGAAGTTCAAGACGATAGGCATCCCTGGCAACTCTTCTGGAAAGACGTCAGGGAATTCGCAAACCACCGGAACATTTTCGAGTAGAGGTAGAGGTTTTGCATCGAGGGTGTATAGCTGAATAGAACTTGATTCATTTGGAGAATAGACTATCTGGCCAGAAGGGTGGAACCGAGTTATTGATTAGACGCCGGTAGAAGAACTGAAGTGGGAAGCAACAACAAGGTTTCAACGGACGGAAATGATGTTGAGAAGAACAGGATATCGAAGCAACATTCGGGAAACACGAGGCCAAAACACTCCTGAGGTACTACGAAAAACCCATCCGGGCTTCTAAAGGATCAATATCTACTGCTTAAGGAATAGAGGATCTGCTTCCGGGGCTTACACGCCTCCGTTCTCAATCGTGAGTAGGCAACATGATAAATCATGTCACAACCACCTCCATTCCTATGGTCTAGTAGATATAACTATCCTAGAGAAACCAGGATACGAGAAATCCTAACTTGAAAGTTTAGATGAGAAGAGAAAACAACGTTGCACTTCCTTACCAGAAAAGGGAGGGTGGGTGGGGAAAGAAGAAAAAGAACAGAATTCCTACTCTCACGTTTCATTTTTCCTATATAGCTACAAAATAGTTTCTAGACTCAACTGCGACCAGTAAAAGGGATCCTACAGGCAGACAGGCTCTGATACCATTTGTCGCACCCGGACTTCTAGAGGATACTCACAGTCCGCTAAACAGTAGATAAATGGCTTACGGGGCATACCGGCACCCGCATCTCAATATGAGTAGGCCAACACGTAAACGTGTGACAACCATTCTCCACTATTCATCGTCTGCGCAAACCATCCCATAGAAATCCAGATACTTCCATTGACGTACTTCATACCATACACACATGGTACGTCAACGGCTTTTGAACAAGTGATATCACAACAAATCTCTAAGACACAAAAGATGGAAATAAGTTGCAAATAGCTCTCACTAGAGCAGAGATAGCAAATACAATCATCCAGAGGACACACGTCCCAACAATTCATCATTACATCACAGCGGAAGCATTCAAAGTGTCTGGGTACAGACAAGATCCAAATAGGCCTAAGAGGCCGGAAACGAAAAGACGGAGCCCATCCACGAAGTCTCGGATCCTGCCCGGGTCCGCTATCTACTTGTCAGCAGCCTCGTCATACTCCACGTAGTAGCCATTACGGGGATCCTCGTAAACGTAGTCTGCGGAAACCACAGCCCCAAAGGGGTCAGTACATAAACGTACTGGCAAGCAAGACTCACAAGATACCAAAGTGTACCCGTCAACATCAAGCACATATGCTTTGGGTTCAACGGAAGAATAGGTGATACAAAAGATGCGGCAGCGGGCTGCAGTAACCAACTACAGATACATGCTACAACTTCCGGCTAACAGAAAGGAGATAAGATAGCGTATCGTAACCAACTACTACTAACTCCAAACAAACCCATCCTGGATCTCGCCCCTTATCCAAAGAAGCAATCCGAGGATAACTCACACAGTTGGATTAATGATGGTTCAAGTTATTGTGTCAATAAGACTATTACTAGTCAAGTTATCATTAGTTAGGTGTAAGTTGTTCGGAGTACTTGTTAGCCAGTACTTTCACCAAGTCATCCATAACCGCGGACAACACGGCTTCTCGAGAAGATTTACCCTGCAGGGGTGCACCAATTTGGCCGTACACGTAAGAGTAACCCGCCAGATGGAATGGCCTTTCCACCAAGCGGGGCACTCAACACAACTCAACTCTTCTTCGCATCAACCCCAAAGAACCACATGTTGTGTGTGCGAGGCTAATCGAGCCCCCACGAAGAAAAGTGGGACCCTCATAGCACTCTAAGACCACGCCGCCCTAAATGCCGACTACAAAAGTTCCACCCTGGCGCCAAGGGTTCGCACCTGCACATGCATGCATCAAATGGAAAGCCCGAACTAAGTGTGGCGATTTGGACGAGATGCGAATCGAATCAAATTGAGGGGAGGCGCCCATACACGCTTCCCACATGCGGTTAGTGCGCTCATCATGGATCAGTAGACAAGAACCTTTTCCTAATTAGGGTCGACACTAGCAGGCCTCAAAACCACGCCGGGCCTCCTGCCGGTGCCTTATCATCAAATTATTATTAACCATAACATTAACAGGTTGTTGTTTAACATCGAGCCCTAGAATATAATAAAATATGGTAACAGAAAGTAACGGACAACAGACTCGAGCAAAAACAAGCCTAAGCATGCTAGTAAGACACGGGCAACAAACAACGGGGTTATAGGTGTGGAGGTGAGGCTATATCAGGGTTAAAGGATAACATGTGATAGGATCGGAACACAAGCAACGATTCATAGGGCTAGCAGAATAGACAACGGAAAGTATCGGTATCCAATGTGGAAAGGAACACAATGGTTCATGTGAGTGAATACTTGCCTGCAAACTCAGCAGCCTGGTACTGAGCTAACTCCTCAGAAGGGGTGTCGTAAACCTCGTCTGTCTCAACGTCGTCGTCTATTCGAGAAGAAGCAAACAAACAACGCAGAGAGACAAACAATCAATAACATGGCATAATGCACAAACATGGGATGATGCATGTCAATTTAATTGATGCATCAAGGATAAGATAGCTGACATGGTAACATGATTAAATGGACCCATATGCAATTTGGATTACATATGGAAAGCCCATGAATTAAGGTTGAATTAATTGATCTACAATTAACCAACATGTGAAAGTGGATTAGCATGATGCATGTATGAGGAAAACAAAAATAAAACAACAATAAATACCATTTGAAATGAAGTTTACCAAGTTTGGAATTTTATTTATTAAGTTATGGAATTTTGGTTTCTTAAAGGTGTTACACAAGCATTTGTTGTTTTCACCAATTTTAATTGTTCAAAATATATAACAAAGTTCATATTTGCAAATAACACAAAATTTTAGGTGGAATACATGTTTCATTTGTTGAAAAAGGGATTAAGATGAATTAATTATGAATTAAACAAGTTTAAACAAGATTTAAAAGGATTTAATTCAAGTATGAACTTATTTGAATTTTTATTTGTGCAAAACATTAAATGAAGTTCATATTTGAAAAGTTTATACTTTTATGGTTTGAAAACATATTTTATAAGTTCAAAAATAATTTAATTTGAGCAAGTTATGAATTTAGCAAATTTAAATGTTTAATTAAGAAACAGTTGTTTTCAGCAATTTAATTTATTTAAAACAGAACACAAATTTGATATTTGCAAAGTTCATGAAAAATTGAATGGAAAACATATTTGGTTTGTTTAATTTGGAATTTTTATGCCCAAGTTATGAATTTTGCAAAATTAAGTGAATTAAACAAGGATTCAAATATTTCACCAATTTAAAATATTCAAAACAGTAAACAAAATTTATATTTTGGTAGAGAATTTAATTTGGTACAGAATACATATTTAAAATGTTGAATTTGGAGTTGGAATGAATTATTTATGCAATTTCCAAGATTAGGGTGTAATCTGCCATTTTAAATAGCAGCCAGGGACTTAGAAATAACATTACAGGGACTAAGAAAAATGCTAGCAGGGACTTGTGTGCGAAATAGGGGATTGTTCTGTATCTGGGAAAAAAGATGGAAAAAGATGGTTAATTGCGCAGGGGGGGATTCGATCCCGCGCCCTCCTGATGCGCGCGCAAGGGAGCTACCAGTGGGGCTGTCGCTGTGCTTTGATTAGGTACCGCTCGAGTTTGCTTTTGAGGTACTGCTTCGGGCATGTACCAAACTCTGACGAACTGAACGCTTGTTCAGTTACCTGAACCTGGTCGCGGACAGATCGACGATGGTCGATCGCTGCCGGCGAGGGGCGCCGCGGCCTGCTGCTGTACTCACTCGTGTGCATGGCTGCTAGCGGGTGCGGGGGGGAGGAGGAGAGGGAGTAGCGAGGGGGGTGATCACCTCGGGCTGAAGGAGGAGCAGGGCGGCTTGGCGCGGTGGTGGCGACCGGCGACGAAGAAGAGGACGGCGGCGGCGACACAGGGGCTCCCCGTCCCTGTTGAGATGTCGAGGAGGACGGCGGAGGAGAGGGGATTCCGTTCCCGGCCCTAACCTGGCCGGTGGGGCATCGTGGCGGCGGTGATCGACGGAATTGGGGGGCGGTGGTTCGGTGGCTGGTGGTTACAGAGACAAAGAAACAGAGGTGCAGGACAGAGGGAGAGGAAGAGATCGGCGGCGGAGAGGGAGAAGGGTGGAGGGGAGAGCTAGGGCAGGAGGAGAGGGCCGCGGCAAGGGATATATGGAGGAGGGGGAGGAGCTATGGCCGTTCCTCCTCTTCTCTGTCGACGTGGCTGCGTCCGATGGGCAGCCGTACGAAGGTAGAAGAAAGAGGGGGGGTACCAGGCCGGTGGGGAGATGGTGGGCTGGCCCAAATGGGCTGGCCTGCCCCCTCTCTCTCTCTTTTGTTTTATTTTTTCCTTTCTTTCTCTCTTTTTTTTTGCAGATTTGAATAAGGAAAGAAAAGGATGGGTTTTTAGGATAGGAAAATTTTGTGGATAATTTTTATAGGTTATTAGTTACAAAAGCACAATTGTGACATTGTTTGTTTCTCCAAAATTTGAATCTTGTTGCTGTTTGTAATTTCAATTGAAATTGAGTGAAATTTGATATTAAGGGAATTATTAAAAGGAACCATTCAAATAGTTTGAACCCTCAAGTTTATTTGAAACAAATGATGGAAGTGTTTTTTAATTTTCATAAATTAAAAAATGGTTGCTGTTTGGAAATTTAATTGAATTTGAATAATGTTTTAATATTAAATGAATTATTGATAGAAACAAATCAATAGTTTGAAATTACAACTGTAATGGAAACAAATAATTGCTTCGATTTGAATATTCATTTGGAAATTGTAACATCACAAGTATGAAACAAATATTTGAAATTTGGTTTGAAATTCAAATAGAAAATAAGAGAAAACAAAGGAAAACAGAGGAAAACAATTGGAAAACAAATGCAAAACTTAAGATGCCATGATGCAAAACATAAAATAACAGAGAGCAAACATTCTAATGGATGTTTTTCATACTTGGGATATGACAAACGGGGTCCACAGTTTACTAGCGGTGTCTCTCCATAAACGATAGATAACATGTGTGGCGAACAAATTACAGCTGGGAAATTGATAGATATTGAAACATGCAAGACATGATGATTACTATGTGATTCATGCGGGCATTAAAACAAGACTCATAGACCGTTATCCAACTGCATCTATGACTAATAATCCACCCTCAGAATATCATCCGAACAATCCTTGGGTATTAAGTTGCAAGCAACAGATAATCGCATTATGCAAAGTGTGTAATGTAAACAATGTAAATATCGTTGTTTTCTCCCTATGGGAACAACACATCCCCTATTATTCATGTTTTTGTCACTCAAGCACAAATGCAAGGGAGGCATGAACCCACTATCGAGCATAAATACTCCCTCTTGGAGTCACTAACATCTAATTGGTTAGAGCATCTACTAACAACAAAGAGCATGCAAGATCATAAATAACATACACATGAAGATAACATGATAGATTGATAATCAAGAAACATAGCATTCAATATTCATCGGATCCCGACAAACACAACATGTGGCATTACAATAAGATGATCTCGATCATGTAGGGCAGCTCACGAGATCTAAACATGAGGCACAAAGATGAGAGAAAAAGCATCTAGCTACTGTTATGGACCCATAGTCCAAGGATGAACTACTCACGCATCACTCCGGAGGCGAGCATGGTGGTGTAGAGCCCTCCGGTGAGTATTTCCCCTCCCTACAGGGTGCCGTGGAGAAATCCAGAACCCTCCCGAACTCGGGTTGACGATGACGGCGGCCTCGGGTGTTTTTTGTGGAAAAGTGGGGTCTCTTTAGGGTTAACTATCCGACGGAATTAGATAGGCGAAAGGGCTACGTCAGTGGGCGGACAAGGGGCGCGCCGCCCTATGGTGTGGGGCCCCTGTGGCCCCCATCCGGGTCTCCTCCGGACTCTGTGTGCGCGACAGAATTCTAAGACCCCTGGTTTTTAACCATCCAATTCCAATAATATTTTCAGAACAACTTTTCCAGAACAAAATGCAGCAGAAAACAGGAACTGGCGCGGTGGCATCTTGTCAATAGGTTAGTCCCGAGAAATCGATAAAAATGATATAAAGTTTATAACAAACATGTAGCAAATAAAAAGAAAACAACATGGAACATCATAAATTATGGATACGTTTATGACGTATCAGCAGCCTGCCCCGCTCCCTTCCTCTCTGTCTCGCTGCCATCCCGGCCCCGCGCGTGATGCAACCCTCAACATCCCAGTTGCGCACGAGTCGCTTATGTCGATGTGCCCAATCGGGACGCATCCACCGCCTCCCCCAAACCGTACCCCCTCTCCCACGCCTCCTCTCTCCATATAAGCGCGGCCCCTCGACATCCATACCTCCCCTAAACCGTAGATCAATGCCCTGCCGCTCCCCGTTTCGATCTCGCCGAGCTGCGGAAGCTCACACCGCTACCGATACGTGAGACGGGAAGAGGAGCCAAGGAATCGGGAAGAACCACCGCGCCGATAGGATTCCTCCGGTACCCTCTGCGCATCCGGGAGGCTGGACATCCCTCATGCCATCCATTCCGTGAAGCCCCGCCACCGTCTTCCTCCACTCCGGCAATAACCACGGTGAGAAGATCCTCCTCCGACCCCGATCTATTTTCCTCCGTCGGATCACGATCGAACGACGCCCATTAGATCTAACCCCCGAAGAGGTATCGGCCAATAGGAGCTCGCCACGTTGCCCGCCTCGTCATCTTCTACGTCAGTGCCTCGCCTTCCCCGCAGCAATCACAACATGCCACGTGACCTGCCCAGTCAGCGTAGTCAACCCCCCGGTCAAATTTGTTTTAAATGGAATTAAAATTGCACACAAATCACCAAACTTGTAAAATCCATATCTTTAGTTCTGTAGCTCCGTTTTCGATGATCTTGGACTTTTTGAAATCAGAACAATGTTTAGAATGATATAGGCTATTCAAATTTTAACTTTGTAACGTGAAATCACATGTTATTTGTAGATCTATATTAATCACTAATTTGGGCATAACTTTTAATCTGTAAATCCGTTTTAGGTGATCCAATTTACTATAGTTTTGTTTTGATGTCCTCTGTCCAGTAGAAAAAAAGGAAAAATTATTTGTGCAACTTTGTAACAGAAACTCTATTAATATTCATATTATCCTATATTAAAACCCTTGTAATAGTAATAATTAAAATTTGACAATTAATTTGTTTTGCATGCATCATAACCATGTTATTAACATCATTATTAGTAATTATTGCTAGTTGTGAATTTTGTGCATTAATTTGATCATTGCATAACATGCATATTGTTTTTGTATTGTTATTTTGTTTTCTATGTTAAGTTTTCTATGTATGTTTATGTGTGGCTTATTTTTCTTATATTAGATTCAGGGGCGAAGGTAGTAAAATGAATCATTGGGTTCATCTCTATGTAACTGTGCAGCCAAACTGAGTAAATAAATGGTACAAGTAGCAATTTAGTCTAGATTAGCTCATGTTCATTGGGTTCAATTGAACCCAACTTTTACATGCAAGCTCCGCCACTGATTAGATTGTGAAGAGGGGAAACTCTACTCTTGTTGTTGTTATTCTTGTTGTGATTGTTCCTCCTATTGCCAAGGAAAGTGACACACCATCAAATCCCACATATTTTTACTATGTATTACTAGTGTTTATGAGTAGTATGCATGATAGGTAATTTTACTAAGTTATTATTATGCTATAAAAAACCCAAGTAGTGTGTAGCCATCCTTTAGCCTTGTTATTTTGGAGACCTAGTACTTAGTAGATACTTAGCCCCGCTAGAAATTTCTATCAATTGCCCAGCTGTAATTCGTTCACCACACATGTTATTTATCTTCTATGGAGAGACACCACAAGTGAACTGTGGACCCCCGATCCATTATCCCATACCTATAATACAACCACTGCAATTACTATTTTCACACTGCTGCTACTATTTTCTTACCGTTCTCATACTTTTTCCAAGACATACGTTTAACCTCTTTGTGTTCAGCAAAACCGGTGAGATTGACAACCTCACTGCTTCGTGGTGAGATTGTGTTGTGTAGGTTCTACGTTGGTGCTGAACCGGTAGTGCGCCCTACCATCTCAACTGCACCAACCTTCTGAAGTTACTCCTTCGTCCTACTGGTCGATTCAATCTTGGTTTCTTTCTGACGGAAAACTGCTGATGTGCTCACCATACCTTCCTCTTGGGGTCTCCCAACGAGTGCAAGATCTCCACCATCAAGCTATTTTTCCGGCGTTGTTGCCGGGAAGGAAGATAATTTCTACAAGGGTAGTCTCTCAGTTCCAATCTGTTTACTTTGTTATTGTTTTTCTTAGTTTAGTTTATTTTGTCTTGTTGATTCTCTTTATCAACAATGAAAAATCATTAGTTCTTATTCTTGTTGTTATTTTTATTACCTTGTTGTTTTTCTTCATCATGTTGCTCCCTAAGTTTACCCTGAAAGATCTTCCAGTTGGTAGTGGTTCTATGCTGGGAAAGGATACCATTAAAGAATTCTTAATCATGTTAGTAAGCATGATAATTTTGAGGAAAAATCCATAGTAGAACTTGCTCCAAATTATGAAATTGCTGCAACTTCTTTAATCCACATGTTAGAAACTAGGTTTGTTAACCTTCATCTCATACTGCAGCATATGTTCCTCAACTTGAATAATATTGAAGATATCGAAAAAAGAAATTTTATCTTAGAAACCATGCTTAAAGAATTTGGAAATGCTGCTATAGAAGCTAGAAAAGTTTTCGGTCGTTTCAATATGTTAGGATCATATGTAGATGTTGTTGGTGCTCTAGAAAAAGCTGAACCTAAAAATGAAATGGAGGAGAAAATACCAATCCCCTTGAAATCGGTAGCTTTGCATGAAGCCCAAGAAAAGATTTTTGATTGGATTGTTCCTGAGAATTTATTTGATGACAATAGTAAACCTAAAAGTTCTAAGAGAGGAACATCTGAAACGCATTTAGATAAAATACAGTGCATTATTGAGGAATTTCCTTATCTTGATTTGAATGCCTCTCCATTCGATAACACGTGAATCCACTTTTCTGGGCCTAGCTAAAAGGAGTTAAAGAAAAGCTCTTCTTGGGAGATAACACATGGTTTTATTTTTTGCTTTGTTTTTCTATGTTTTGTTTTAGTCAAAAGGTTGTATACTTCTTTAGAAACTCCTTTGAACCTTTATTTTCATGTATTAGTTGTGGCAAGTAAAGTTTCTAACGAAAGTTGGAGTTGGTTTTGGATTTCTGCAAAGGAAACAAATTTCTGCTGTCCACCGTAAAAAATCGCATAAAATCCAGAAAGATCAGAATGACCTGAAACTTTTTGTGCTTATTCATCGGCTAATTCAGAAAAAAAATTGTTCCTTAAGTTTTTTATTTGAGGAATGCAAGTGCCCCCAAAAAAATTCGTCTTTACAGACTATTCTGGTTTTGGCAGATTCTGCCATTTTTCTTGCATTTGCTCTTTTACGATGTCAAGTGGATTTATTTTTCATGAAAAATCAGTGGCTGTAGCTAATGTTTAAAAGTATCAGTAGCACTTGCGCCCTTATAGAACCATGAATTTTTCATTGTTGCACTAACCCTCTATGGGGAATTACTCTTTGAGTGTGGTGTGAAGTAAGTTTTCAAGGGTCAAGAGAAGAGGGTGATATAATGTGATCAAGAAGAGTGCAAGGTCAAATCTTGGGGATGCCCATGTGGTTCATCCCAGAAAATTCTAGTAAGACTCAAGCATATTATCTTGGGAATGCCTAAGGCATCCCCTTCTTCGTCAACAATTTATCAGGTCACTTCTAGTGAAACTATATTTTTATCCGGTCACATCATATGAAATTTACTTGGAGCAACTTTTGTTTTTATTTTGTTTTCCTTGCTTCGATAAATTTCATTTGAACCTAGCATCCTTGTTTGGGAGAGGGACATGCTCCGCTTTTTCGTTTGAATACTCGTTATGCTCGTATTCTTAGTTTTCTTCTAGTTACTACAATAATTTTAGCTCCTGTTTTGTTTCCATGCATGTCTTATTCAGAGATGTTAGTTTTAGTAGAATTATGTGAGTACTCTCATGATTTCTTGTTGTATCATTTAGAGAGTTTTTGTGAAAACATATTTTGTATGATGCTTGTTGGGAAAAGAAACTACAGCATGTGGTAGAATTTATAACGCTGCAATAAGAAGCTTGTATAGACTGTAGCTAGAATTTTCCATGTCATGCTAGATGTTATTTTAATTCTAAATCCTAGTGGTTATTTTTTTAGCATGATTTGTCTAAAATATCTTAGAGTGTTTAATGTGCCATTGAAAGAATCATGAGTTGTTCTCGTCATATTGAAGCATAAACTTGTGGTGTTCTCCTTTGAATCTTTTATTTGGTTGACTTGGCGCATGCTTACACCATGTTTATTATACAAACCAGTCACTTATAGCCTCTATGATGATTTAGTTTTTGAACTTGTAGTACCACTTATGCTTTGATTAATGATTTTTTTGTCGTTATGCATGATTAAGGCCTTTATGCTCTCTTGATTTCTTGATCCCAGACTTTTGCTAGCCTCCACCTGTACTGAGTATGAGCTCTACTCGTTCATGCCTCCTTTGCATCTATGATCGAGTGACAGAAACATGATGGATGAAGGATGTGATGTTGCCATTAGGGAGAAAACAACGATGTTTACTTCATTCACTTTGTTAATATTACACACTTTTCTTACTGAGATTATCTGTTGCTTGCAACTTAATACCCAACGTTTGTTCAGATGATATTCGGAGGGTGGATTGTTAGTCATAGATGCAGTTGGATGACAGTCTATGTATTTTGTTGTAATGCATGCATGAATCACATAGTAATCTTTATGTCTTGCATATGCACTAGGGTGTAGCCTTCATTTCTATCAATTGCCCAGCCGTAATTCGTTCACCACACATGTTATTTATCTTCTATGGAGAGACACCACTAGTGAACTGTGACCGCCGTTCCATTTTCTCATACTGATAATACAATGACTGCAATTACTGTTTTCACACTCCTTCTACTGTTTTCTTACTGTTCTCAGACTGTTTTCCACAACACACGTTTAACCTCTTTGTGTTTAGAAAAACCGGTGAGATTGACAACCTCACTGCTTCGTTGGGGCAAAGCGATTTGATTGTGTTGTGTAGGTTCCACGTTTCTATTGAACCGGTAGTGCACCCTACCATCTCAACTGCATAAACCTTCTGAAGTTACTCCTTCGTCCTATTAGTCGATTCAACCTTGGTTTCTTTCTGAGGGAAAACTATTGATGTGCTAATCATACCTTTCTCTTCGGGTCTCCCAACAAGTGCAAGATGTGCACCATCACCCCTCGACGTCCACACCACCCCTATACCCGAGGTCAACGCCCGCTGCTCCCTGTTTCAATCTCGTCAAAGAATAGCCGTCGCCGCCATTGCCGAGAGCTGCGGAAGCTCACACCACCACCGATACAAGCGGTGCGAGAAGGAGCCAAGGACACAGGAAGATCCGCCGCGCCAACAGGAATCCTCTGGTACCCTCTACGCATCCGGGGAGGCTCTACATCGCCCGCGCCATCCACGTCGTGAAGCCCCGCCGCCATCTTCCTCCACTCCGGCAAGAACCACGGTGAGAAGATCCTCCTCCGGCCCCGATCTATTTTCCTTCGTCGGATCACGATCGAACGACGCCCATTAGATGTAACCCCCGAAGAGGTATCGCCCAATAGGAGCTCTCCACGTCGCCCGCCTCGTCGTCCGCCTGTCAGGGCCTCGCTAGCCCCGCACCAATCATAGCACACCACATGACATCCCAGTCAGCGTAGTCAACCCCCCGTTAATTTTTTTAATTGAATTAAAATTGAAGAAAAATCACCAAACTTGTAAAATTAATATCTTTAGTGTTGTACCTCTGTTTTTAATGATCTTGGACTTTTGGAAATCGGAACAATGTTTAGAATAATATAGGATATTTAAATTTTAATTTTGTAATGTGCACTCACATGTAATTTGTAGATCTATATTAATCACTAATTTGGGCATAACTTTTAATCTATAAAACCTTCTTAGGTGATCCAAATTTCTATAGTTTTGTTTTGATGTCCTCTATCCAGTAGAAACAAAGGAAAAATTATTTGTGCAACTTTGTAACAGAAACTCTATTAGTGTTCATATTAGCCTATATTAATACCCTAGTAATGTTAAGAACTAAAAATTGATAATTAATTTGTTTTGCATTAATCATAACCATGTTATTCACATCACAGAACATCATTATTAGTAATTATTGCTAGTTGTGAATTTTGTGCCTCAATTTGATCATTGCATAACATGCATACATGTTTTTGTATTGTTATTTTGTTTTCTATGTTAAGTTTGCTTTGTATGTTTATGTGTTCCTTTTTTTGCTTGTATTAGATTGTAAAGAGGGGCAAGTCTACTCTTTTTGCTGTTATTCTTGTTGTGATTGTTTCTCCTATTGTCAAGGCAAGTGACACACCATCAAATCTCCCATATATTTACTATGCATTACTAGTGTTTTTGAGTAGTATGCATGATAGGGAATTTTACTAAATTATTATTATGCTATGAAAAACCCAAGTAGTGTGTAGCCATACTTTAGCCTTGTTATTTTGGAGACTTAGTACTTGATAGATTCTTAGCCTCGCTACAAATTTGTTTTACTCAATGTTGTGGAAAAAATCTAAGTATAAACTTCAATGAACCACCTGGGTGGATTTGGTTCTTTGCTTGATGAGAGTTGAGTGTCTCCCTGAGGGGTGTTCACTTTCAAATTTCCACCCAGGAAACAAAGAGATTACCAAGTCCTCTAAGTTTAGTAGCTTCCCGTGCAGCTTTAAAAATATGGGCTCTGACTTAATCAACTAAGTTGTGAGAGTTCAGCCCATGCTTGACATGAAGATGTGGCACAATTATAGGTGGAACAGGTCTTGCTGTCTGGGTTGAACCTCGCCTTCTGAAAAATTTGGTCTCAATTCTCTGCATTCCTTAATGCACTCCGCGTGTATAAGATGTTTAGGCTAATTCAAGACAAAGGGTGAAAGTGCACAACCTCTGTAGAGTTAGAAACTATGATCATAGCCGTGTCCCCGGTAACAGACGACTTCAAGTAGCTAGACAAGGATGGACAGAAGAATCTCGACACCGTTTTGAAGAAGTAAAATTTGGCTAAGGAAATATTAGATCTGGTACACATGGGATTTATTCCATGGTGTAAATCTTTGAAAATAAAACTCTTTTTAAAAAGTGTTAGGGAAAAACTTGTGTTTTGCAAATAGCCTAAACTCCACCAAGCCAGATATGCATGTAGTTTAGACTTGTCATTTCCTATCCCCCATAGTGTCATTTGCCAATATATTAAATTGTACTGACCTCCTTCAGGGACTGCATATTCCAACATGCAGGAAATCATGACGATAAAGTTGTATCAAGTGCTTGGACTCGAGTCTACACCCAACATGTTATGCCTGTGGCGCATGATTGAAGATGGATGATCATTGCTACCTTTATTTCCGCTGTTTAGAAACACTCAGTTTTGCTAGTCTTTCAAGACTATGCACTTTTTAATAAAGCTATACTTAGCTATTCTGGATCTTTTGTAATTTTTGATACTTCTGCAATGATACTTTACATTTTGTACTGTCGTGCTAGTATTGATCCAGTGACTAGAACTTAACAAAGTAGTTCTTACATTATTGAATGTGAGGGCGCTACAAAATGGTATCAGAGAAAAGTGTTGCATGTAGGTTCGAACCCTTAGGTTTGGGAAACCCTTTTCATCAAATTTATTAACTCCTTTGAGTATTTTTTTTTTGATCCTAGCGGCATAGTGAGATGAAGCGGCCCGTACCAACATTACATGTCCACGTACATGAGACCGGTTCCCTGATTGGCTAGTGGGTGTCAGTATCTCTCACTAAAGTGAATATCCAACTTTCAATAAGTTATTAATGATCTGATGCTCACCATGGAAGAAGACTTAATATTTTCTAAGTAATTTTACTCGCCTCGTATCTAGTATCTATTTACCTTATGCTTTTATGACTTATACATTTCTAAACTTAAAGATGAAGAGCGGCAACTCCACCACCATAAGGACTTCAAGGAACCTAGGATTTAATATATATTCTACTCTAACATAGCTAGAATAAATTTTCTTCTTGTACTTCTACCTATTATTCAATCTTCTAATGTATTACCTCATTTATAGATGACCAACCTCTTTGAATCATTCAAGAAGGGCCCATTGATGACCATGACTCTAGATTGTGAGACTGGTTTTCCAAAGGCATTGAAGAACCTCATGATAAGATTAGGATTTGGGGGAGAAACACTCTAGAAAGGTTTTCCATTCATTGAAGATGTCCAAGAGTATTGGTGGGTGCAACTTCACCTATACGGAAGCAAGGAGTATGACCACAATATGAAAGGGGACTGCATCTTCACTAACCCACATCAATACACATCATTCTTCGAGTTAGCTAGATGCGCTGCATGGGAGGCTATCACCAAACTTGGAGAAAGACTTACGTGGAGACTTTATCACACCAGAAGGATATCCAAGAAGCTTAAGAATAGTTTGAAGCCCTTGAAAAGGAGTTGAAGATGTACAAGAACATAGAGATCATAGTGAAGAGTTATGATCCATCCCAGTAGTTGACCACCATGACAGAATGTGTTAGCTAGAGTTTTTTTTTTATTTTTGACTTATGAACTTATGATATGACAATACTAGAGCGTTTTGGTTTGCAACTAAATTGTTTTGCTCAAGTTTGTCAAAAAATTAAGTCCAAATTTCTAAATTTGGTTAAATGATAAAAAGAGTTTTAAGTTGTTGTTTTTGTTTTGTTGTTTCTCTCGTTGTATAGTACACGGGTAGGAAACTTTTCTCCCCGTAGCTCTATCTATATTTTACTCGTCTCTGCTGAAACCCCACAGATGTCTCCTCGTCGCGACCCCGACAACAACGATGCTATGCAACTGATTCTCACCTCCCAGGCCCAACTTTTACAAATGATGACTCAGTTTGTAGCAACAATGAACAACAACAACAACCCGCCCCCGCCACCACCACCCCCCAGTGGATAGGTTTGCTAGATTTCTGAGGCTTAGGCCTAACAAGTTCTCATATGCTACTGATCTTATTGAGGCAGATGACTGGCTTCGCTCAATCAACTAGGACTTAGCGACTTGTGAGTGCACTGAGGTGGAGAAGGTGAGATTAATCGCACATCTATTAGAATGACCCGCTTTGTGGTGGGAAACTTATCAAGTGACTCATCGGCTGGAAGGCATGACTTCGGATGATTTCAAGGAGGGATTCCACAATGCACATATCTCATCTGGGGTAATGAACCTCAAGAAGGAGGAGTTCTGTAGTATCAAACAGGGAGGTAGGACCCTGAACATACGGAGGGTCATCTACTACCTTAGCACTGGCAGCAGTACTCCCAAATAGGGAATCAAATGAAGATCTCTCCATAATGAAATAAAGCAGCAGACACAAATAAAAACAACAATCACAGTAGAAGTTTCCCTTACCAATAGCGCTTCACTCCCCGGCAACGGCGCCAAAAAATAGTCTTGATGACCTACAAGTATAGGGGGTGCATCGTATTACTTTCGATAAATTAGAATGTCGATCCCAACAAGGAGCAGAAGATGTTGACAAGAAGTTCGGATAAAGGATACTAGAAGACAGGTTTTCAGGGTTTTTTGATATAGCAGATAAATAAAGTACGAGTAAAGAAAAGACAGTACTAATAATTGCAGCAAGTGGCCCAGTACTTTTGAGAACAAAGGAAAATACGATTGGTTTACTTATAATGACCAAACGTTCTTGGGGACACACGAGAATTTCGTCAACTACTTTCACTTCATACATCTGATTAATCTTTATTGTTTTGATAGGTGTTGTGTGGGTGAACATATGCTAATGTACTGCCCTAACTTGGACTAACACATAATTGTGATTATACCCGTTGCAAGAATCCGCAACTACAAGAAAGTAAGTAAGATAAATCTAACCACAACCTTAAATTCTGGCACTACTAGAGATTTGCTTATAGCAGCACAACCTACCACAGGCGAACACATAATGCGATGCGACTGGGCTAATTAGCGCAGGCGAACGGGTGCACTGTGCGCCTGGGGTAAGTCTATTACCCCAGGCGAACCTTGTCCAGAAGCGCCTGGGGTAAAGTGTGGCAGGGCCACCACCACCACCCCCTGGCACCCTTCCTTTACCCCAGGCGAATTCCATACTTGTTCTCCTGCGGTATAACACATACCCCAGGCGAATTTTCACAGAAGCGCCTGGGGTAAAAAGTGGACTGGGGTAGCTCCCCTTAGCGTAGGTTCACCACACAATTGTTCTCCTAGGATAAAAAGTGGCCTGGGGTAATACCCCTTAGCGCAAGCGCATTTCATGCCTTATTCTCCTGGGGTAACATATGGCCTCAATAAGTGCGGCCAGCCACCCACCACCACCCCTATCCACCCATCTCACTGACTCACTAGTCCAAACTCGACCCATTAGTGCTCCTAGCTCAATCCCCCACACTCCTCCACCATTTTTAGCTAATTTAACCAATCATGTTTGTTATATTTTAGCTAGTACGCTACCCCACTTTCCCTCTTCCAAATCTCTCCACTAGATCTACTAACCGGACACTAGATCTCACCACAAATGCACCACTAGCTACTTCTAGATCTATCACTCTCTTATCGGTCGTCTCTCCGGTGATCTTCGAAGTCATCATCGCGTCTATATATTTTGCATTGTGTGTCATCTTAATAGGTGCATGGGATTGGTTGGTGGATGAGAATTCGATCTCGTTTTCATTTTATTGTGTTGCCATGAGGATGAGTTGCCAATGTTTTGCCAAAATGTTGATTCATTTCATTTTCGGAAAATTTCTGGCGCTCCGCGTTACACCTTTTGTAGGAAGGTCATGCCGAAATTTTCCGTGAAAACCGGATCTAGTTAATGAAACCTCTCTCTCTTGCATTTTGTAGCAATGGTCATTGCGATGAGGACAAGCGTGGTGCATAGGTACGTGCGACGCGCGACGGCCGAGATGCATCAAAACAACCGCACCGAGATAGAGTGTCTGTGTCGGAAATGCAAGCTGGGGTCCTTGTTCAAACCAGATTCTGGTAATGTGGAGAAGCACCTGCTCAGGTATAGTTTCATGGAGGACCACACTAAGTGGATGGATGATGATGAAGACGATGATCACGTCGAGACCAATTGGGAGGTGACATGTGAAGATGATCAGGAGGAGTCTGAACATGGCAATGGAGAGGACGAAGAGGCTGCCGACGGAGACGACTATAATGAAGAAGAAGGGAGTCATGGTGATAAACAACATGAAGACGAGGACATGAACACTCCGCTAACTTCAGTCGTGCGGGACCCTCATGTTCAACAGCTTCTTCTCAAGAACACGTCGACCGACGCCAGATGTAAATCTAAGATCACGCAACTAGAGATAGACTCTGCAACTCCGTTGTATGACGCAAGTCGCAAGGCGGAGGAGTCACGCTTGAGAGTAGCTCTGGATGTTCTAGAGATGAAGGAAAAACACGGATGGACCGACACAAGCATGGACGATCTTCTACGATACCTGAAGACGCACTTACCTGAAGGGAACACATGTGCTAGTAGTCTACAGGAGGCCAAGAAAATCGTGTGCCCCCTCGATTTACCGCACACAAAATACCACGCTTGCGTCCATGACTGCATAATTTATCATAACGAGCACGCGGACCAGATCAAATGTCCGGTGTGTGGTGTTGATCGTTACAAGAGGGGGACGAAGAAAGCTCCTAGGAAAGTTGTGTGGTTCTTTCCACTCATTCCCCGTCTGCAGCGGTACTTCGTGGACCCCAAGGAAGCAGAGCTCATGTGCTGGCACGAGGACAGAAAGAAGGCGGTGCTGAGCGATCCAGAACGTGTTTAAAACCCAGTGCTAACACACCCTTCGGATGCACGTCAGTGGAAAGCATTAGACGCATTCGATGAAGAATTCGGGAACGACCCAAGGAACATTAGGCTTGGTGCGAGCACCGACGGTCTCAATCCATTTGGCAACCAGAGCAGCAAACATAGCACCTGGCCCGTGTTTGTATGGATGTACAACCTCCCCCCGTGGTTGTGTCTGAAGAGGAAGTACGTACACATTAGTATGCCGATTCAAGGGCCGACCCAGCCAGGGAGCGATATCAACCTGTATGTCGAGCTATTGAAGGAGGAGCTAGACACGTTGTGGGAGGAAGGGGTGGAAACATGGGACGCCTTCAAAGAAGAAACTTTTCGTATAAGAGCCGCACTGATCATGACGATGCAGGACTATCTCGGATACGGATATATTGCGTGTCAGGTGTGCCATGGACACAAGGCTTGTGTCAGGTGCATGGAATTTACGCTGTTTCTACAGCTACACAAGGATCCCAGATCTTCTAAAACCGTATACATGAGGCATCGAATGTGGCTACCACAGAACGACCCATGGAGAAAGCGCGGAGACCTGTTCAACGGTAAAGATGAGCTTGATCTACCTCCACGCAAGAGAAGAGGAGAAGAGATCGATACTCTATTGAAGAATTGGAAAACGTGTCCTCCGTCGGGAAAGGTACAAAAGCGGAAGCGAGGAGAGAAGCGAAATAAAGGAGACAAAAAGTGTCCTCCGCCAGAAGGACCGCTCTGGGGGGTATGGAAAAGGAGGTCCGTGTTTTGGGACTTGCGGTACTGGCCAATCCTCAGAGTGCCTCACTGCCTTGATGTCATGCATATCACAAAGAATGTGTGTGAGAGCTTGCTTGGCACCCTGTTCAACATGCCAGATAGGACCAAAGACGGGCCAAAATAAGGATACGACCTGATGGTCCTGAATATCAGGAGTGAGCTTCACTTACCGCCTTCTACGCGTGAACAGACGGAGGAGGACGAGGATGAGGTGGAGGAGATGGACGACCGCAAGCGGAAAAGGGCTAAGCAACACCCCGCTTGAAACCCTCTTGCTTCACTCTAAGCCCCAACGAGCTCGCGCAAATATTCACATGCCTCCTCGGAGTGAAATTTCCCTTAGGTTACGCGGGGCTGATAAGCAGATATCTAGACGCGGAGGAAAAAATCTTCAGCGGGATGAAGTCTCATGACTGTCACATGATGATGACGCAGATACTTCCGGTTGCAATCCGAGGGATAATGGAACCGCACGTCCGTCAAACGCTCACTGGCCTCTGTAACTTTTTCGACGTCATCACTCGGAAGTCGATAAGCGTGAAGAAACTCAGAAGGCTGCAGGAAGAGATCGTCACCATCCTATGCGAGCTTCAGATGTACTTCCCACCTGCCTTGTTTGACATTATGGTACATCTCTTGGTCCATATCGTGGACGATATCACCAATCTTGGGTCGGCATTCTTGCACAACATGATGGCGTTAGAAAGAATGAACGGGATCATCAAATCATTCGTTCGTAACAGGGCACACCCGGATGGAAGCATCGTCCAGGGATTTCTCACCGAAGAATGCATCTCTTTCTGCAAGAATTTTCTAGGCGATGAGAAGCCAGCTGTTGGTTTGCCCGCAAACAAGCACCTTGACAGGTTCATGGGGGTAGGACACAACACTGGAAAAAGGGTAATGGACGCGGACTCCTGTGGTCGGAGAGTCGACTTTGATAGGGCCCACCTTGTAGTGTTACAACACATTGACGATGTCGACCCTTGGATAGAAGAGCACAAAACCGCGATAAAAACAGTGCTCGCAGGCCGATAAAAAACCGGTGGATCCTCCTACTCCCGAGCACGAGACGTCAAATGACGAGCAACATCACGAGTATGAGACCCATGACGACTACATGGATATTGAACTTGCTCCCATTGACGATTTCATAAATCAGTTGGATGGCGAGAAGCAGGTTCCTCCGGAGTTACCCACCAGAATTCTTGATATCCAGAAGAAGGTAGATGGCGGAAAGGGAGGTTCTTCAGAGTTACCCACCAGAAAACCGGATATCCAGAAGAAGCTAACCTGTTCCCAAGAAACTCCCGAGGAGCAGACGGCCTTTACGGCTCCACAACCTATGCTGGTTACCACGAATACACTCCGTGCTACGGCCGAGGAGGCGGTAAAACAAAGCGGCACTCCCATCTGCTTGAGGGCAAAGAAGCATCGGAAGAGGACGGCAGCCAACAAGAAGAAAGGTGGTGCCTCCTCTAGTAGCGAGCCAGCGGCCGCCCGAGTCCTGGACCGTTTGCCGCCCGCTGTCCCGTGGAGGAAGGTGCATGAGATAGGTCAGCCGATGCTGCCGCCAGAGGTTGTCGCTGTCATGGGTGGTGACATGAGGACCATCCACGACGGGATTTTGTTCAAAGAGAATGAACTTCTGTCGCACCCGGACTTCTAGAGGATACTCACCGTACGAACTGAACAGTATTTTGGTTGGATTACGGGGCTTAACGGCTCCCGCGTCCCCTTACGGGTAGGCCAGCACTTATGTGCGACAACCAACCGTTACTGTTCATCGTCGATGTAAACTATCCTGTAGAAATCAGGATACTACCATTGACGTACTTCATACCATACACACATGGTACGTCAACGGTTTTGAACAAAAGGATAACACAACATGCCTCTAAGACACAAAAGATTGAAATAAGGTTGCAAATGGCCTTCACTAAGGCAGAAATAGCAAATACAATCATCCAGAGGACACATGTCCCCACATAGCATTCATTACACCAGCGGAAGCAATCAAAGGTGTCTGGGTACAGACAAATCCAACAGGCTTAAGAAGCCGGAGAAAATAAAGAAGACGAAGCCCATCCACGTAGGTCCTGGATCCAGCCCTGGTCCAGCTAACTACTCGTCTGTAGTCTCGTCAAACTCCACGAAGTAGACATCCTGGTGGTCATCGTAGCCGTAGTCGTAGTCTGCGTAAACCACAGCCCCAAAGGGGTCAGTACAACAACGTACTGGCAAGCAAGACTCACAGTTCACCAAGGTGTAACCCGTCAACACCAAGCACAGATGCCTTGGGATCAACGGAAGAAAAGGTATGAAAGATGCTGCAACTGGCTGCACTAACCAACTACAGAACATACTACAACTTTGCGGTGTATCAGAAAGGGATAAGATAGTGTATCGTAACCAACTATAGCTAACCACCAAACAAACCCATCCTGGATCTCGCCCCTTATCCAAAGAAGCAATCCGAGGAATAACTCACACAGTTGGATTAATGATGGATCAAGTTGTTGTGTCAATAAGCCTATTACTAGTCAAGTTATCATTAGTTAGGTGTAAGTTGTTCTGAGTACTTGTTAGCCAGTACTTTCACCAAGTCAACCATAACCGCGGAAAACACGGCTTCTCGAGAAGATTTATCCCTGCAGGGGTGCACCAATTTGGCCGTACACGTAAGAATAACCCGCCAGATGGGAAGGCCTTTCCCACCAAGCGGGGCACTCAACACAATTCAACCTTTCCTCGCATCAAGCCCAAAGCACCACGTGCTGTGCGTGCGCGGCTAATCGAGCCCCCCGAAGAAAAGGAGGACCCTCATAGCACTGGAAGACCACGCCGCCCTAAATGCCGACTACAAAAGTTCCACCCTTGCCTCGGGTTCGTACCTGCATATGCGTGCATCAAATGGAAAGCCCGAACTAAGTGTGGTGATTTGGACGAGATGCGGATCGAGTCAAATTGAGGGGGGCGCCCATACACGCTTCCCACATGCGGATAGTGCGCTCATCATGGATCAGTAGACAAGACCATTTTCCTATTAGGGTCGACACTAGCAGGCCTCAAAACCACGCCGGGCCTCCTGCCGGTGCCTTATCAGCAAATTATTATTACCTCAAATTAACAGGTGTTGTTTAACATCGAGCCCCAGAATATAACAGGATGTAATAACAGAAAGTAACTGGTAACAGACTCGAGCAAAACAAACCTAAGCATGCTAGTAAGACACGGGCCCAAGCAACGGGGTTTTAGGACTGGAGGTGATGGCAATGTCAGGGTTTAGGGTATCATGTGATAGGTTCGTAACAGAAACAACTACCACTAAGGCTAGCAGATAAGAATCAACGGAAAGTATCGGTAACCTATGTTGAAAGGAACACAGTGGTTCATGTGAGTGATAACTTGCCTGCAAACCCAGTAGCCGGGTACTGAGCTAGATCCTCAGAAGGGGTGTCGTAAAGGTCGTCGGTATCAACGTCGTCGTCTATCCGAGAAGAAGCAAACAAACAAGGCAGAAATATAAACAATCATTGTCATGGCATAGTGCACAATCAAATATGATGCATGACAAGTTAATAGATGCATCAAAATAAACTAATTGATATGGCAACACAATTTAATTGGACCCATATGCAACTTTGAGTTGCATATGAAAAGCCCAAAGATTTTGGTTAGATTATTTGTTTTCCAACTAAACAACAGGTGCTAGTGGTTTAGTATGATGCATGCAAAAGGAACAAAATAACATTAGAATCAAATTAAAATAGGGTGTAGCAATTTAGAATTTTATTATTAATTTAGGGAATTTTTGGGTGCCTTAAAGGTGACACACAAATACTTGTTGTTTTCAACCATTTAAATTATTCAAAACAACTAACAAAGTTCATATTTGAAAAGAGCATCAAATTTTAGTTGGATTACATGTTTCACATTTTGAAATTGGACTTAGGATTATTTAATTATGAATTAAACAATATTGAACAATTTTTAATTGAATTAAACAAGATTTAAATTGTTTAGGCAATTTTAATTATTCAAAACAGAAAAAAAAATTATATTTGAATAGGTTATTTAAAATGGTATGGAAAACTTATTTTATTTGCATTTATTGGATTAATAAATAATTAGTTATGGAATTTACAAATTAACATTTGAATTGTTTAAGTTTGAATTTTAAATGCATTTGAAGTTTTCCAAAACAGTACACAAATTGAATATTTGGAAATATTAGGAAATTTGGACCAGAATTCATATAAAGTTTGTATTTATTGGAATTATAAAACAAAAGATATTGAATTTCAAAGTTTTTGTTTTAATTCTGCTAAATAAAAGAAACTTGGAATTTTTTTGGAATTCGCAGAAACCAGTTGTTACCGATCTGGCCTCTACACGCTGCCACTGCCCAGTGGACCCCCTAGCCAGCGTGGCGCGCGCGCGCACGCGTGGCAGAGGAAGGCAATGACGTGTGGGCCGCGCGCTGTGGAGGCATAATACCAAAAAAAAGGGTTCCGCTTGCGGGGGCTCGAACCCGCAACCACGCGCAAGATTCAGAGTGTGTCTACCAGATGCGCTGCGCTGCGTTGTTTGACGGATAGGGGGACAGATTCAGGTTAAGGTTCAGTTCCAAGTTACTGAATTTAACTGACGACGAAACGCAAGCTCGACTGACAGAAACAGCAACTCGCCGGCGTTGAGCCACGGCTGCACTCGTTGCGGTGGTGGATGGTTGCGGTGCAGATGGATGTGTGCGGGACGTGCACGATGCTGTGGTGGTGTAACAGAGGGGACGAGAGGGAAAAGAACGGGGAGCTCACCGGGATTCGTCGAGGTGCAGAGGGGATCAGTGAGCTCGACGGCGGCGTGGTCGCGGACGGCGTCGAGGAAGGAGGTGCCCCCCGGTTGAGCTCGCGTGTCCAAAACGTCGAGGGAGCGGAGAGCTTTTGATTCCCGTGATCAGCGAGTGGAGAGGGTGGCTAAGGAGGTGGCGCCATGGCGTTCTTCAGAGTAGCTGCCGCCGGTGAGGTTGGAGCAGAGATGAAATTCGTCGGGGAGGAGGCGATCGACGGCGGCGAGAGGGGAAAGCAAGACCTAGGGCTAGGGTTTTTGACGGCGCGGCCCTAGGGTGCTACTTATAGGCGTGGACGCAGTGGTGCGGCCGCCGGAGTCGACGCGGGGGGTGCGGTGGCGCGCGGAGATGGCTGCCGTACCGGAATCAGGAGGAGAGCACGAAAATCAAAGCGGTAAGTGGCTTAGGCGGGCTGGGCCTTGCGCGCGCGGTAGATAGGGTGGGCTGGTTAGGTTTAGCTGTCGCGCGCGCTGCTGTTTTGCTTTGTTTTTTATTTTTTTTCTCTTCTGTTTTTTTTTTGTAGCTTTAGCTTTAGGAAGAAAAACATAGGTTTTTGTTTAGGGAAAAATTTGAAAAATTCAGGATAAATTCCTTAGGCCAAATGCAACCATTTGGCAACTTTCATTTTCAAAATTTTAACATTTGGTTGCTTTTTGAAATTTGAACCAATTTTGAGTGAAATGGTTATTATTAATGAACATTAATAAAAGCCATTATTTAAATAGGGTAACCCCTATGGTAATTAGGCAATTTGAAATTAGTTTGATTTGGTAACAACCTAAATTCAAAATGGTTCTGTTTGGGTGCTTGGATTTGAATTTTAAATTGTGTTTGGAAAATAAATAATTGATTTAAAATGATCATTTTCACAAGTGATCACTAAGGAAAACATGGAACCAAAATGGTTGTTATTAATTGTGATTTTTATTCAAAATGTTGTAACAGAGCAAGTATGAAACCAATGTTTGAAAAAGGTTTGAATTTGAGTTCTGAAAACAGTGGAAAACAATTGCAACAATTAAGAAACAAATGAAAACAACATAGAAACAATATGATGACATGATGCAATACTTTAATAAACATGCAACAAACATTCTAAGTGGATGATTTTCATACTTGGGATGTTACAAAACGCCCCCCCTTGAAGGAATCGCGCCCCGAGATTCCTACTGAGAACGGAAAAGGTCCGGATACTTCTTGCGAAGATCCTCTTCGGTCTCCCACGTTGCCTCTTTATCGGAATGATGCGACCATTGCACTTTCAAGAACTTGGTGTCTTGTTGCGAGTCTTACGCTCGGTCTCATCGAGAATACGAACAGGGTGCTCCTCATAAGATAGATCATCTTGCAGTTCGATAGAATCATGATCAACTGCACGATCTGGATCTTTGAAACACTTCTTGAGCTGTGACACGTGGAACACATCGTGCACTTTGGATAGCTTTTCTGGAAGTTCAAGACGATAAGCATTTTCTGCACGCCTTGAGAGGATGTTGAAAGGACCAATGTATCTTGGTGCAAGCTTTCCTTTCACACCGAAACGATGAGTGCCTCTGAGGGGAGTTACACGGAGATATGCCTTATCACCAGGTGCGTAGATCATATCCCTGTGCTTGCTATCATAATAGCTCTTCTGACGAGACTGAGCAATCCTGAGATTGTCACGAATGATACGAACTTTCTCCTCGGCTTCCTTAACAATGCCAGGGCCTAAAAGTGAATGTTCACCAGCTCCAGACCAATTGATTGGACTCCTGCATCTGCGACCATACAGTGCCTCAAATGGTGCCATGCCTAGGCTTGCCTGGTAGCTGTTGTTGTAGGAGAATTCAGCATATGGAAGGCAATCCTCCCATTTCATGCCAAAGGAGATACCACATGCTGAGCATATCCTCGAGAATCTGATTGACTCTTTCGACTTGCCCCTGAGACTGAGGGTGATAAGCTGTGCTGAACAGAAGTTTAGTGCCCAATGCTTCTTGAAAGCTCTTCCAGAAATGAGAAGTGAAGATACTTCCACGGTCTGAGCTTATTTCCAATGGAACACCATGAAGAGGAACAATCTTTGCTGTGTAAAGCTCTGCTAACTGGCTAGCTGAGATAGTCTCCTTGACAGCATAGAAGTGAGCAACCTTAGTGAGACGATCAATAACAACGAAGATTGCATCGTTGCCCTTTTTGGACTTTGGAAACCCAGTAACGAAGTCCATTTCAATCATGTCCCACTTCCACTCAGGAATTTTCAGAGGTTGGAGTAGACCTGCTGTCTTCTGATGGACTGCCTTAACACGTTGACAAACGTCGCATTCAGAAACGTATTGAGCAATTTCACGTTTCATGCCAGGCCACCAATACAGAGTCTTAAGATCCTGGTACATCTTTGTACTTCCAGGGTGAATGGAGAGAGGAGTTTCATGAGCCTCCTTGAGAATGATATCCTTGAGACTTTGAACTTGAGGAACTGCAATGCGTCCTTCAAAGAACACAGTTCCTTTATCATCAATTGAGAAGGACTTGAATTTCTCCTTGCCTTCCTTGATGTGCTCAACCATCTTCTTGATTTCAATATCACGAAGTTGTTCAGAACGAATCTTGTCCTCGAGAGTTGGACTGGCTGTCAAGCTAGCAAGGTATCCTTCAGGAACAAGTCCAAGGTTCAGCTTCTGGAATTCTTCATGAAGTGGAGGTTGGCTTTCCATGATCATGAGATTATTGCAATATGACTTGCGACTGAGAGCATCGGCCATAACATTAGCCTTGCCTGGAGTGTAAGAAATGGTGAGATCAAAGTCTTTAATCTTCTCAATCCATCTCCTTTGCCTGAGGTTTAGATCTGGTTGAGTGAAGATGTATTTCAGACTCTTATGATCGGAAAAGATTTCAGTTTTGTTACCCAACAAGTATTGCCTCCATTTCTTGAGGGCAAACACAACTGCTGCAAGTTCAAGATCATGTGTGGGATAGTTTTGCTCATGTGGGTTCAACTGACGTGAAGCATAAGCCACAACTTGGCGTTCTTGCATAAGAACTGCTCCTAGGCCTTGGAGAGATGCATCACAGAATATCTGGAAAGGCTTGGTAGTATCTGGACCAACTAGAACTGGGGTGGAAGTGAGTTTAGTCTTCAGGAGATTGAAACTCTCATCACACTGTGGAGTCCAAATGAACTTTTTGTCCTTCTTTGTGAGATCAGTGAGAGGTTTTGCAATCTTGGAAAAGTTTTGGACAAAACGACGGCAATAGCTAGCCAAGCCAAGAAAACTTCTGACTTGTTTTACCGTCTTAGGGGGTTTCCAATCAACAATTGCCTTAACCTTTTCGGGATCAATGGCTATGCCCTTGGCAGAGATGATATGACCAAGATATGCAACTTCTGGAATCCAGAACTCACATTTGGAATACTTGGCATACAGACGATGCTCGCGAAGTTTCATGAGAGTGAGACGAAGGTGTTCTCCATGTTCTTCCTCGGATTTTGAGTAGACTAGAATATCATCAAGATATACCACAACAAACTTGTCGAGGTATTCATGGAAGACAGAATTCATGAGTCTTGAGAAGGTTGCCGGTGCATTGGTGAGACCAAAGGACATGACGGTGTATTCATATAAACCGTACCGAGTGGTGAAAGCTGTTTTTGGAATATCTTCCTTTCTGATCTTTATCTGATGGTAACCCATCCTCAAGTCCAACTTTGAGAATATTGAGGCTCCAGCAAGTTGATCAAAAAGATCATCGATACGAGGAATTGGATACTTGTTCTTGATGGTTTTCTCGTTGAGAGGACGATAGTCAACCACGAGTCTTTTTGTTTGATCCTTCTTGGCAACAAACAGGGTTGGGCAACCCCAAGCGGAGGAACTAGGCTGAATGTAACCTTTCTCCATGTACATATCGATTTGCTCCTTCAACAATTTCAGTTCAGGAGGAGCTATCTTGTATGGATGCTTAGAGATTGGTGCAGTACCTGGTTCAAGCTCGATCACGAACTCAACTGCTCTGTCCGGAGGCATCCCTGGCAATTCTTCTGGAAAGACGTCAGGGAATTCACAAACCACCGGAACATTTTCAAGCAGAGGTAGAGGTTTAGCATCCAGGGTGTACAGCTGAACAGAACTTGATTCACTTGGAGAATAGACTATCTGGCCGGAAGGGTGGAACAGAGTTATTGACTTCTTAGCACAATCAATCGTAGCTTTATTGGCCTTCAACCAATCCATGCCAAGGATGACATCAATGTCAGAATTGCCAAGCAGAATGAGGGAAGCAAGGAATATGTGACCTCCAATTAAGATCTGATTCTCATGACTGATCTTGGAAGTTTGCATAGTTGCTCCAGGGGAGTTTACTACTAGCGGGAAACCCAAACCAACAAAAGGTAGTTTAACTGTTGTAGCAAAGATCTTTGACACGAACGAATGCGATGCTCCGGTATCAAACAACACTTTAGCTGGGTTAGAGTTTACGGGAATGTACCGAGAACAACGTCAGCAGCTTCCTCAGCTTTGTCGGCCTTGATATGATTCACCCTCGCGGTCCTCCCGACAGGCCTGTTGTTGGAGTTGAAGGCTTTAGCCGGGGGAGCACGAACCATAGCCTGGTTGGTGTTGGGGCGAGGAGGTGGTGGAGGTAGCTGCTTCTGAGTGCACTTATCAGCGTAGTGCCCAGTCTCCTTGCACTTGAAGCAAGTGACGACACGAGGAGGACCTGGCCTTGGCTGACCCATTGGAAACCTCTGACCCTGCATCTGAGATGGGTTGGGTGGGCGGGGACCAAAGCCTGGAGAAGCTTGGGCATTTGGAGCCCTAGTGACAGCACTGTTTGGCACCCAGATGCGGCGCTTCTGCGGAGGGGTGGTCATGTTGGAGGAGGAACCACCCTCACGCGAGTGCTTGCGCGACTCTTCGAACGCCTTGCGCCCATTCTCCTCATTGAGCGCGGTGTTCACGAGCTCCACGAAGTCCTTGCACTTGATGTTGGTGAGAGCGTACTTCAGTTCCGGGTTAAAACCTCGGCGGAACCTTGCCATCTTCTTGGCTTCAGTGGACACCTCGTCACCGGCGTATCGAGCGAGACGATTGAACTCGTTCTGGTAGCCGAGGACGTCCAGCTTGCCCTGTTTGAGAGAGCAGAATTCCTCACGCATCCTTTCCATGAGACCATCCGGGATGTGGTGCTTCAGGAAGGCATCCTTGAAACAACCCCAGGTGATAGGATAGCCAGCTCTCATGGTCTGGTAGTTCTCCCACCAGTTAGCTGCCTGACCCTTCAGTAGATAGGTGGCATACTTGACCTTATCTTCCTCAGCAATATGAGCAATCTCCAGAGCCCTGTTGATCTCCCTGATCCAGTCATCAGCATCGAGAGGCTCACGTGTTGCCACGAAAGCTCTCGGCCCCAGACTCAGAAACTCCTTGATGCTGACTCGCGGAGCATTCTGGTTGTTGTTCTGGTTAGCCTGGATCTGGGCCATCTGAGCCACGACCTGAGTCATCTGAGTCAACAGCTCCGTGAGCGGAGGTGGTTCAGGCATGGTGTTCCTGGTTGGAGGCATCCTGAACAGAAAATGCATTTTAGCACAACAACAGCAAAGGATAGACTTGGTAACCGAAAGATAGATTATTCCGACGCATGACTAGATAACCAACAGGTACATCATCACATGTTCAAATACATCAGAATATCCAACAGACCAATACATGGTTCGAATGCCACAGGATAACTAAACATAGCTAGGAACGGATACATCGGTACTCCCATGCTCATCACGCAGGACGGCGGCGAGTAGTACGACGAGAGATACGGCGAGGAGGAGTCTGCTCACGGAAGTAGGTATCACGACGATCCCTGTAGATAGGAACTGCTATGAGAGGGACCCTCGGAGTGGTAAAGTAGAAAGCGTCCTCTCCCTTTGCTCCAAAAAGAGGAATACCACTGTAACCAGCTCCAAGGTTGAGAAGTGGACCTCTGATCGGCTCGTAACCTCCAGCATCTGGCAGCGGTAACCCAGTTGTCTGAACGCAACGTGCAAAGCGCTCATCTCCAACAAAGTCTGTGGTGTACGTCGCCAGACGAGTGAGAGCAAGGTGGAGCTGCTCCCTGACTGAGGCTAACTCCTGAGAAAGTGCGGAAGCAACGGCGTCACTGTGCCTCACGAACTGGGCAGTGGTGTGCAGCCTGGAGCTATCAGACTCGTAGGTATCCAGGTTGCTGTGGAGAGTGAATTGAACTCCCGCTGCCGTGATGTAACCACGGGGGATGTGACGATAGATGGAATCATCAAACCCCCAGTAGTCAGCACGGAGAACGGTGAGACTCACGTACTGTCGCACCCTGGCTTCTAAGGGATACTCACCGCACGAACTGGATAGCAGGTGCTTGGATTATGGGGCATAACTGCTCCCACGTCCCAGCTTCCTGGTAGGCCTGCGCTTATGCGCGACAACACAAGCCCTGCTATTCCACCGTCGATGTAAACTATCCACTAGAAGTCATAGGCACTACCGTTGACGTACTTCATATCAATCACGCACTGTACGTCAACAGCTTTGAACGAATGATGATCACAACATATCTCTAAGACACAAAAGATTGAAATAAAGTTGCAATTGGCCTTCACTAAGGCAGAGATAGCAGATACAATCATCCAGAGGACACATGTCCCAACATATCATTCATTACATCAGCGGAAGCAATCAAAGGTGTCTGAGTACAGACAAAACCAAAGGCTTAAGAAGCCGGAGGAAATAAAGAAAACGAAGCCCATCCACGAAGGTTCTGGATCCTGCCCTGGTCCAGCTATCTACTCGTCTGCAGCGTCGTCAAACTCCACGAAGTAGCCGTCCTGGGAAGCATCGTAGTCGTAGTCGTACTCTGCGTAAACCACAGCCCCAACGGGGTCAGTACATCCAAGTACTGGCAAGCAAGACTCACAGTTCATCAAAGAGTTACCCGTCAACACAAGCATAGATGCTTGGGATCAACGGAAGAAAGGGGTGTTATGAAAGTTGCTGCTGGCTGCTCTAACCAACTACAGAAGATAACTACAAGTTCCGGCTAACAGAATAAGATGAGATCGAGGATTGTAACCAACTGAAAGATAACTTCAACCAAACCCATCCTGGATCTCGCCCCTTATCCAAAGAAGCAATCCGAGGATAACTCACACAGTTGTGATAAGGTGAATCAAGTTATTGTGTGAATAACCTATTACTAGTCAAGTTATTAATCAGTGGGTGAATCATGATTGATCATTAAGTTGAAGTTGTCATGAGTACTTGTTAGCCAGTACTTTCACCAAGTAATCCATAACCGCGGAAAACACGGCTTCTCGAGAAGATTATCCCTGCAGGGTTGCACCAATTTGGCCGTACACGCAAGAATAACCCGCCAGATGGGATGCCTCCCACCAAGCGGGGTACTCTACACAACCAACCATTCCTCGCATCAAGCCCAAAGAACCTTGGGCGCACGGCTAATCAAGCCCCGAAGAAAAGGGACCCTCATAGCACTCTAAGACCGTGTCCCCCTATATGCCGACTACAAAAGTTCCACCCTGCGCTGGGCTCGCAAAAACATGCATGCGGCAAATGGAAAACACGAACTAAATGAGGCGATTTGGACGAGATGCGAATCAGGTCAAGTTGAGGGGGGAGCCCATACTCGCTTCCCACATGCGGTTAGTGCGCTCATCATGGATCAGTAGACAAGACCCTTTTCCTATTAGGGTCGACACTAGCAGGCTTCAAAACCTCTCATGGGCCTCCTGCCGGTGCCTTAACATCAAATTGTTATTATTACCATTAGCAATTAACAGGATTGATTGATTAACATTCGAGCCCCGGTACAAATAATAGGATAATAAAAGTAGTAACCGACAACAGACTCGAGTAAAAGCAACCCTAAGCATGCTAGGTAAGAACAGGCACAAGCAAAGGCTGTAGGTATGGAGGTGAGGCAATATTTATTGGCTCAGGGAATCATGTGATAGGTTCGGAGAACAAGCAACGATACATAGGGCTAGCAATAGTAGACAAAAGGATAGTATCGACAACAAGTGTGGAAAGGAACTCGATGATTCATGTGAGTGATAACTTGCCTGGCAGCTCAGTAGCCGGGTACTGGGCTAGGTCCTGGGGAGTGGTGTCGTAAAGATCGTCGGTCTCAACGTAGTCGTCGTCTAACCGAGAAGAAGCAAACAAACAAAACAGGTATGTAAACAAACATTGCCATGGCATTGTGCACAATCAAATATGATGCATGACAATTTAATAGATGCAACAAAATAAACTATTTGATATGGTAACACAATTTAAATGGACAGATATGCAACTTTGGGTTGCATATGAAAAGCCCATGGGATTTGGTTAGATTATTTGTTTTCCAACTAATCAACAGGTGCTAGTGGATTAGTATGATGCATGCAAAAGGAAAACAGCAAAATAACAACATTAGAATCAAATTAGAATAGGGTGTAGCAATTTAGAAGTTTGTTATTAATTTTTGGGAAAATTTTGGGTGCATTAAAGGTAACACACAAGTAGTTGTTGTTTTCATCCATTTAAAATGTTCAAAACAAATAACAAAGTTGATATTTGAAAAGAACATCAAATTTTGGTTGGATTACATGTTTCACATTTTGAAATTGGACTTTGGATTATTTAATTATGAATTAAACAATATTAAACAATTTTAATTGAATTAAACAAGATTTAAATTGTTTAGGCAATTTAAATTGTTCAAACCAGAAAACAAATTTTATATTTGAATAGAACATTCAAAAAGGTGTGAAAAACAGATTTTATTTGAATTATTTGAAAACAGTATGAATTAGTTATGAATTATTTCAATTTGCATTTGAATTATTCAAATTTGAAATTTGAATGCATTTTGAAATTTCAAAACAGAACACAAATAAGCTAGATGGAAAGATTATAAAATTTTGAACAGAGAACATATATAACTTTTATTTGTTGGATTAACAGATTAAAAGTTATTGAATTTTAAAGATTATAGTTTATTCTGCTATTTAAAAGAATTAGAAATTGAAAACAGAAATGTTTTAAAACTTTTGGTACCGCACTGGAAGCGTACCCACACGCTGCCAGTGGGCCCTGGGACTTGCGTGCATGCGTGGCAGAGGGGGTGGATGACTGGTGGGCCTCGGGTGCCAGGTCAGGGAGCAAAAATTGGGGATTAAACGCGGGTGCTGGGGTTCGAACCCAGCACCTCTCCCTTGCGCGCTGTCGACTGAAACCAGTGCAGCACTGCGCGCTCGCTTGGCAGAAAGGGGAACGCGTTCAGGTTATTGTTCAGCCCCAAGATAACTGAATCTGACGAGCAAACATTTGCTCGTCCGTCAGAACAGGACTCGTCGGAGCTGATCCACGTTTGCGAACGTTGCGGTGGTGCGGGATCTTGCAGATAGATGCGCACAGGTGCAAGGAATAGATGCAAGGAGGGAGGAGGAGGCATCGGTGCTCACCACCGGAATAATTCGACGCAGAAGCTGACGGTGACGTTGGCTGACGTTGGTGGCCGCGGCGAGGAAGTAGACGGCGCCGTCGACGTGGTGCTCCTCCGGTGGCGCTCGCGTGTCCGTGACGTAGAGGGAGCAGCGGCGCAACGATCCCAGCAGCAGCTCGATGGCGAGGTGCCCTGCAACGTCGTGAGAACTACGGGTTCAGAAACATGGCGCGCGGTGGCCGGAGAAGGAAGTGGACCGCGGCGTCGATCTGCGACTCACCGTGCCTGTTTCTGGTGTCCAAGAGGGAGAAGGGAGAGCGGTGGAGCGACCTCGAGGTTCAGGTAGGGTGGAAGGTGGTCATGGCGTCGTCGCGGTGGCCGGATTCAGAGATGGATTCCGGCGAGTAGCAGCAGCAGAGGGGAAAGCGACAGCGAGGAGGAGATTGGCGGCGATCGCGAGGTGGAGGCGGAAACCTAGGCGCTAGGGTTAGGTTCCAGGGGGCTAGGGGTCTTTTATAGGGCCGCGGCGCTCTCCTGGCCGCCGGAATCGCACGGGGGTGCGGTGGCTCCGCCGGATGCGTTGCCGTACGGGGGGAGAAGGGAGATTAGAAGGTTCGCACGCATCTTGATGCATCGAAGCGGTACGGGGCGGTTAAGCTGGGCTGGGCGCACGCGCGGGTTAGGCTTAGCGGGCTGGGCTGCTAGCTGCCGCGCGCTGCGCGCTGGTTTTTCTCCTTTTTTTCTTTTTCTGTTTTTTTTTTTGTAGTTTGCTTTTGGAAGAAAAAGGTAGGGTTTTGTTTATAGAAAAATTTGAAAAAATTTGGTTAAGCCTTTTAGGTAATTAGAAAACACCTTGCAAGCTTGGATTTCAAAAAGTGCAATTTAAAATGGTAGCTTGTGTTTGAAACTAATTTAGAGGGATTTAAATTAATAAACCAATATTAAAACATGCATTTGAATAGGGTCACCCCTAGGGTTTTTGGAATGATTTAAAGAGGGCAAAAAGTGGTGATTGTTATGGTTTCCAGAAGAGTACTGATTTGAAACTTGATTTGAATTTGAAAATGATTTAGGAATTAATTGGTGGAATTAGGTGAATGATTTGAGGCCACAATTTAATAGTTGAACATTAATGAATTGCTTGGAAACAAAAGGAGTTTGGTTTGCAATACTTTATTTGAAAAGATTGTAACAGACAAGTGTGAAAACAAAGGTTGAAAAGTTTGAATTTCATTATGAAAACAATGCAAACAAAGAAACAGATGCAATGAAATGATGACATGATGCACTGCTTGAAAGTAAACAAGAAATCAAACATTCTAAGGGATGTTTTCATACTTGGATGTTACAAAACGCCCCCCCTTGAAGGAATCGCGCCCCGAGATTCCCTACTGAGAAATGAAAAGGTCCGGATACTTCTTGCGAAGATCCTCTTCGGTCTCCCACGTTGCCTCTTTATCGGAATGATGCGACCATTGGACTTTCAAGAACTTGGTGCTCTTGTTGCGAGTCTTACGCTCGGTCTCATCGAGAATACGAATAGGGTGCTCCTCGTAAGATAGATCATCTTGCAGTTCAATGGAATCATGATCAACTGCACGATCTGGATCTTTGAAACACTTCTTGAGTTGTGACACGTGAAACACATCGTGCACCTTGGATAGTTTTTCTGGAAGTTCAAGACGATAAGCATTTTCTGCACGCCTTGAGAGGATGTTAAAGGGACCAATGTATCTTGGTGCAAGCTTCCCTTTCACACCAAAACGATGAGTGCCTCTGAGGGGAGTTACACGAAGATATGCCTTATCACCAGGTGCATAGATCATATCCCTGTGCTTGCTATCATAATAGCTCTTCTGATGAGACTGAGCAATCCTGAGATTGTCACGAATGATACGAACTTTCTCCTCGGCTTCCTTAACAATGTCAGGGCCTAAGAGTGAACGCTCACCAGCTCCAGACCAATTGATTGGACTCCTGCATCTGCGACCATACAGTGCCTCAAAAGGTGCCATGCCTAGGCTTGCCTGGTAGCTGTTGTTGTAGGAGAATTCAGCATATGGAAGGCAATCCTCCCATTTCATGCCAAAGGAGAGACCACATGCTCTGAGCATATCCTCGAGAATCTGATTGACTCTTTCGACTTGCCCCTGAGACTGAGGGTGATAAGCTGTGCTGAACAGAAGTTTAGTGCCCAAAGCTTCTTGAAAGCTTTTCCAGAAATGAGAAGTGAAGATGCTTCCACGATCTGAGCTTATTTCCAATGGCACACCATGAAGAGGAACAATCCTTGCTGTGTAGAGCTCTGCTAACTGGCTAGCTGAGATAGTTTCCTTGACAGCAAAGAAGTGAGCAACCTTAGTGAGACGATCAATAACAACGAAGATTGCATCGTTGCCTTTCTTGGACTTTGGAAACCCAGTAACGAAGTCCATTTCAATCATGTCCCACTTCCACTCAGGAATTTTCAGAGGTTGGAGTAGACCTGCTGTCTTTTGATGGACTGCCTTAACACGTTGACAAACGTCGCATTCAGAAACGTATTGAGCAATTTCACATTTCATGCCAGACCACCAATACAGAGTCTTTAGATCCTGGTACATCTTTGTACTTACAGGGTGGATGGAGAGAGGAGTTTCATGAGCCTCCTTGAGAATGATATCCTTGAGACTTTGAATCTGAGGAACTGCAATGCGTCCTTCGAAGAACACAGTTCCCTTGTCATCAATTGAGAAGGACTTGAATTTATCATTGCCTTCCTTGATGTGCTCTACAATCTTCTTGATTTCATTATCACGAAGTTGTTTAGAACGAATCTTGTCCTCGAGAGTTGGGCTTGCTGTCAAGCTAGCAAGGTATCCTTCAGGAACAAGACCAAGGTTCAGCTTCTGGAATTCTTCATGAAGTGGAGGTTGGCTTTCCATGATCATGAGATTATTGCAATAGGATTTGCGACTGAGAGCATCGGCCATAACATTAGCCTTGCCTGGAGTGTAAGAAATGGTGAGATCAAAGTCTTTAATCTTCTCAATCCATCTCCTTTGCCTTAGGTTCAGATCTGGCTGAGTGAAGATGTATTTCAGACTCTTATGATCGGAAAAGATTTCAGTTTTGTACCCAACAAGTATTGTCTCCATTTCTTGAGGGCAAACACAACTGCTGCAAGTTCAAGATCATGAGTGGGATAGTTTTGCTCATGTGGGTTCAACTGACGTGAAGCATAAGCCACAACCTGACGTTCTTGCATAAGAACTGCTAGGCCTTGGAGAGATGCATCACAGAATATCTGGAAGGTTTGGTAGTATCTGGGCCAACCAGAACTGGGGTGGAAGTGAGTTTAGTCTTCAGGAGGTTGAAACTCTCATCACATTGTGGAGTCCAAACGAACTTTTTGTCCTTCTTTGTGAGATCAGTGAGAGGTTTGGCAATCTTGGAAAAGTTTTGGACGAAACGACGGCAATAGCTAGCCAAGCCAAGAAAGCTTCTAACTTGTTTCACCGTCTTAGGGGGTTTCCAATCAACAATTGCCTTAACCTTTTCAGGATCAATGGCAATGCCTTTGGCAGAGATGATGTGACCAAGATATGCAACTTCTGGAATCCAGAACTCACATTTGGAATACTTGGCATACAGACGATGCTCGCGAAGTTTCATGAGAGTGAGACGAAGGTGTTCTCCATGCTCTTCCTCGGATTTTGAGTAGACTAGAATATCATCAAGATATACCACAACCAACTTGTCGAGGTATTCATGGAAGACAGAATTCATGAGTCTTGAGAACGTTGCCGGTGCATTGGTGAGACCAAAGGACATGACGGTGAATTCATATAGACCGTAACGAGTGGTGAAGGCTGTTTTTGGAATATCTTCCTTTCTGATCTTTATCTGATGATACCCCATCCTCAAGTCCAACTTTGAGAATATTGAGGCTCCAGCAAGTTGATCAAAAAGATCATCGATACGAGGAAGTGGATACTTGTTCTTGATGGTTTTCTCGTTGAGAGGACGATAGTCAACCACGAGTCTTTTTGTTTGATCCTTCTTGGCAACAAACAGAGTTGGGCAACCCCAAGCGGAGGAACTAGGCTGAATGTAACCTTTCTCCATGTACATATCGATTTGCTCCTTCAACAATTTCAGTTCACGAGGAGCTATCTTGTATGGATGCTTAGAGATTGGAGCAGTACCTGGCTCAAGCTCGATCACGAACTCAACTGCTCTGTCCGGAGGCATCCCTGGCAACTCTTCTGGAAAGACGTCAGGGAATTCACAAACCACCGGAACATTTTCAATTCAGGAAGGGGTTTGGCATCGAGGTTGAACAGCTGAACAGAACTTGATCCATATGGAGAATAGACTATCTGGCCTGAAGTGTGAGAGAGAGTTATTGACTTTTGAGCATAGTCAATTTTTGCTTTGTGGGTCTTCAACCAATCCATACCCAGAATGACATCAATGTCAGAATTTCCCAGCAACATGAGTGAAGCAAGGAATATGCGACCTCCAATTAGGATCTGATTGTCCATGCTTATCTTGGAAGTAATCATTTTAGTTCCCGGAGAGTGCACATAGATTTGATTGCTTAGTGGAACCAGAGCTAAATTGTACGTTGTAGCAAAGATCTTTGACACGAACGAATGCGATGCTCCAGTATCAAACAACACTTTAGCTGGAATAGAGTTTAGGGTAATATACCGAGAACGACGTCAGCAGCTTCCTCAGCTTTGTCGGCCTTGATATGGTTCACCCTCGCGTTCCTCCCGACAGGCCTGTTGTTGGAGTTGAAGGCTTTAGCCGGGGGAGCACGAACCATTGCCTGGTTGGTGTTGGGGCGAGGAGGTGGAGGTAGCTGCCTCTGAGTGCACTTATCAGCGTAGTGCCCAGTCTCCTTGCACTTGTAGCAAGTGACGATACGAGGAGGACCTGGCCTTGGCTGCCCCATTGGAATCCTCTGACCCTGCATCTGAGATGGGTTGGGCGGGCGGGGACCAAAGCCTGGAGAAGCTTGGCATTTGGAGCCCGAGTGACAGCACCATTTGGCACCCAGATGCGACGCTTCTGCGGAGGGGTGGTCATGTTGGAGGAGGAAACCCCTCACGCGAGTGCTTGCGCGACTCTTCGAACGCCTTGCGCCCATTCTCCTCATTGAGCGCGGTGTTCACAAGCTCAACGAAGTCCTTGCACTTGATGTTGGTGAGAGCGTACTTCAGTTCCGGGTTAAAGCCTCGGCGGAACCTTGCCATCTTCTTGGCTTCGGTGGACACTTCGTCACCAGCGTACCGAGCGAGGCGATTGAACTCGTTCTGGTAGCCGAGAACGTCCAGCTTGCCCTGTCTGAGAGAGCAGAATTCCTCACGCATCCTTTCCATGAGACCATCCGGGATGTGGTGCTTCAGGAAGGCATCCTTGAAACATCCCCAGGTGATAGGATAGCCAGCTCTCATGGTCTGGTAGTTCTCCCACCAAGTAGCTGCCTGACCCTTCAGTAGGTAGGTGGCATACTTGACCTTATCTTCCTCAGCAACATGAGCAATCTCCAGAGCCCTGTTGATCTCCCTGATCCAGTCATCATCATCCAGAGGCTCACGTGTTGCCACGAAAGCCCTCGGCCCCACGCTCAGAAACTCCTTGATGCTGACTCGCGGAGCGTTCTGGTTGTTTTGCTGGTTAGCCTGGATCTGGGCCATCTGAGTCACCACTTGGGTCATCTGAGCCAACAGTTCCCCCATTGGTGGTGGCGGAGGCGGGGTGTTCCTGGTTGGAGGCATCCTGAACAGAAATGCATTTTAGCACAACAATACACAGGATAGACTTGGTAACCGAAAGATAGATTATTCCGACGCATGAATAGATAAACCAACAGGTACATCATCACATGTTCAAATACATCAGAATAAACAAGACCAACACATGGTTCGAAACAAGGATAACTAAACATAGCTAGGAACGGATACATCGGTACTCCCATGCTCATCACGCAGGACGGCGGTGGGTAGTACGACGAGAGATACGGTGAGGAGGAACCCCACGGAAGTAGGTATCACGACGATCCCTGTAGATAGGAAATGCTCTGAGAGCAACTCTCGGAGTGGTGAAGTAGAAAGCGTCCTCTCCCTGTGCTCCAAAGAGAGGAATACCACTGTAACCAGCTCCAAGGTTGAGAAGTGGACCTCTGATCGGCTCGTAACCTCCAGCATCTGGCAGCGGTAATCCAGCTGTCTGAACGCAACGTGCAAAGCGCTCATCTCCAACAAAGTCTGTGGTGTACGTCGCCAGACGGGTGAGAGCCAGGTGGAGCTGCTCCCTGACTGAGGCTAACTCCTGAGAGAGTGTGGAAGCGACTGCGTCGCTGTGCCTCACGAACTGGGCAGTAGTGTGCAGCCTGGAGCTATCAGACTCGTAGGTATCCAGGTCGCGGTGGTCAGTGAAATGAACTCCCGCTGCCGTGATGTAACCACGTGGGATGTGACGATAGATGGAATCATCAAACCCCAGTAGTCAGCACGTAGAACGGTGAGACTCACGTACGCTGCTGCTGCACGGCCATATCCACTGTGGAACCTACTGCCTCGTAGCTGTGAACAAAGATCCTGCCATCATCCGACAGAATGTAGACGATAGCTCGGTAGAAAGTCTGCTCGAACTCGCGCTGGTGCTCGTATACCTGGTACTCTGGTGCCCAACGGAACCCCAGATAGGTAACCATATCCCTCAGCATCTCCGGATAACCGGCGGTGTCCTCACAGCGAGTCATCCTAACCACCTGCGGGTAGAACCTGAGATCCATCTGCAGATGATCGGGAAAGGTTTTGATTAGGCTCCGGTAGAAGAAAAGGATGTGGAACTCAACAAGGTTCAATGGACGATAAGGATGTTGAAAAGAACATGATATTGAAGCAACACTGGGAAAACTTGACCAAAAGTCCTGAGGTACTAAGGAGAACCCAAAACACGTGAAATCCTAACTTGAAAGTTTAGGTGAGAACAGAAAACACGTTGCACTTCCTTACCAGAAAAGGGTGGGTGGGTGGGGAAAGAAGAAAAATGACAGAATTCCTACTCTCACGTTTCATTTTTCCTATATAGCTACAAAATAGTTTCTAGACTCAACTGCGACCAGTAAAAAGGGATCCTACAGGCAGACAGGCTCTGATACCATTTGTCGCACCCTGGCTTCTAAGGGATACTCACCGCACGAACTGGATAGCAGGTGCTTGGATTATGGGGCATAACTGCTCCCACGTCCCAGCTTCCTGGTAGGCCTGCGCTTATGCGCGACAACACAAGCCCTGCTATTCCACCGTCGATGTAAACTATCCACTAGAAGTCATAGGCACTACCGTTGACGTACTTCATATCAATCACGCACTGTACGTCAACAGCTTTGAACGAATGATGATCACAACATATCTCTAAGACACAAAAGATTGAAATAAAGTTGCAATTGGCCTTCACTAAGGCAGAGATAGCAGATACAATCATCCAGAGGACACATGTACCAACATATCATTACATCAGCGGAAGCAATCAAAGGTGTCTGAGTACAGACAAAACCAAAGGCTTAAGAAGCCGGAGGAAATAAAGAAAACGAAGCCCATCCACGAAGGTTCTGGATCCTGCCCTGGTCCAGCTATCTACTCGTCTGCAGCGTCGTCAAACTCCACGAAGTAGCCGTCCTGGGAAGCATCGTAGTCGTAGTCGTACTCTGCGTAAACCACAGCCCCAACGGGGTCAGTACATCCAAGTACTGGCAAGCAAGACTCACAGTTCATCAAAGAGTTACCCGTCAACACAAGCATAGATGCTTGGGATCAACGGAAGAAAGGGGTGTTATGAAAGTTTGCTGCTGGCTGCTCTAACCAACTACAGAAGATAACTACAAGTTCCGGCTAACAGAATAAGATGAGATCGAGGATTGTAACCAACTGAAAGATAACTTCACCAAACCCATCCTGGATCTCGCCCCTTATCCAAAGAAGCAATCCGAGATAACTCACACAGTTGTGATAAGGTGAATCAAGTTATTGTGTGAATAACCTATTACTAGTCAAGTTATTAATCAGTGGGTGAATCATGATTGATCATTAAGTTGAAGTTGTCCTGAGTACTTGTTAGCCAGTACTTTCACCAAGTAACCATAACCGCGGAAAAACACGGCTTCTCGAGAAGATTATCCCGCAGGGTTGCACCAATTTGGCCGTACACGCAAGAATAACCGCCAGATGGGATGCCTCCCACCAAGCGGGGTACTCTACACAACCAACCATTCCTCGCATCAAGCCCAAAGAACCTTGGGCGCACGGCTAATCAAGCCCCGAAGAAAAGGGACCCTCATAGCACTCTAAGACCGTGTCCCCCTATATGCCGACTACAAAAGTTCCACCCTGCGCTGGGCTCGCAAAACATGCATGCGGCAAATGGAAAAACACGAACTAAATGAGGCGATTTGGACGAGATGCGAATCAGGTCAAGTTGAGGGGGGCGCCCATACTCGCTTCCCACATGCGGTTAGTGCGCTCATCATGGATCAGTAGACAAGACCCTTTTCCTATTAGGGTCGACACTAGCAGGCTTCAAAACCTCTCATGGGCCTCCTGCCGGTGCCTTAACATCAAATTGTTATTATTACCATTAGCAATTAACAGGATTGATTGATTAACATTCGAGCCCCGGTACAAATAATAGGATAATAAAAGTAGTAACCGACAACAGACTCGAGTAAAAGCAACCCTAAGCATGGTAGGTAAGATCAGGCACAAGCAAAGGCTGTAGGTATGGAGGTGAGGCAATATTTATTGGCTCAGGGAATCATGTGATAGGTTCGGAGAACAAGCAACGATACATAGGGCTAGCAATAGTAGACAAAAGGATAGTAATCGACAACAAGTGTGGAAAGGAACTCGATGATTCATGTGAGTGATAACTTGCCTGGCAGCTCAGTAGCCGGTACTGGGCTAGGTCCTGGGAGTGGTGTCGTAAAGATCGTTGGTCTCAACGTAGTCGTCGTCTAACCGAGAAGAAGCAAACAAACAAAACAGGTATGTAAACAAACATTGCCATGGCATTGTGCACAATCAAATATGATGCATGACAATTTAATAGATGCAACAAAATAAACTATTTGATATGGTAACACAATTTAAATGGACAGATATGCAACTTTGGGTTGCATATGAAAAGCCCATGGGATTTGGTTAGATTATTTGTTTTCCAACTAATCAACAGGTGCTAGTGGATTAGTATGATGCATGCAAAAGGAAAACAGCAAAATAACAACATTAGAATAAAATTAGAATAGGGTGTAGCAATTTAGAAGTTTGTTATTAATTTTTGGGAAAATTTTTGGGTGCATTAAAGGTAACACACAAGTAGTTGTTGTTTTCATCCAATTTAAAATGTTCAAAACAAATAACAAAGTTGATATTTGAAAAGAACATCAAATTTTGGTTGGATTACATGTTTCACATTTTGAAATTGGACTTTGGATTATTTAATTATGAATTAAACAATATTAAACAATTTTTAATTGAATTAAACAAGATTTAAATTGTTTAGGCAATTTAAATTGTTCAAACCAGAAAACAAATTTTATATTTGAATAGAACATTCAAAAAGGTGTGAAAAACATATTTTATTTGAATTATTTGAAAACAGTATGAATTAGTATGAATTATTTCAATTTGCATTTGAATTATTCAAATTTGAAATTTGAATGCATTTTGAAATTTCAAAACAGAACACAAATAAGCTAGATGGAAAGATATAAAATTTTGAACAGAAAACATATATAACTTTTATTTGTTGGATTAACAGATTAAAAGTTATTGAATTTTAAAGATTATAGTTTATTCTGATATTTAAAAGAATTAGAAATTGAAAACAGAAATGTTTTAAAACTTTTGGTACCGCACTGGAAGCGTACCCACAACGCTGCCAGTGGGCCCTGGGACTTGCGTGCATGCGTGGCAGAGGGGTGTGGATGACTGGTGGGCCTCGGGTGCCAGGTCAGGAGCAAAAATTGGGGATTAAACGCGGGTGCTGGGTTCGAACCCAGCACCTCTCCCTTGCGCGCTGTCGACTGAAACCAGTGCAGTACTGCGCAGCTCGCTTGGCAGAAAGGGGAACGCGTTCAGGTTATTGTTCAGCCCCAAGATAACTGAATCTGACGAGCAAACATTTGCTCGTCCGTCAGAACAGACTCGCCGGAGCTGATCACGTTTGCGAACGTTGCGGTGGTGCGGATCTTGCAGATAGATGCGCACAGGTGCAAGGAATAGATGCAAGGAGGAGGAGGAGGCATCGGTGCTCACCACCGGATAATTCGAACGCAGAAGCTGACGGTGACGTTGGCTGACGTTGGTGGCCGCGGCGAGGAGTAGACGGCGCCGTCGACGTGGTGCTCCTCCGTGGCGCTCGCGGTCCGTGACGTAGAGGGAGCAGCGGCGCAACGATCCAGCAGCAGCTCGTGGCGAGGTTCCCTGCAACGTCGTGAGAACTACGGGTTCAGAAACATGGGCGCGCGGTGGCCGAGGAAGAAGTGGACCGCGGCGTCGATCTGCGACTCACCGTGCCTGTTTCTGGTGTCCAAGAGGGAGAAGGGAGAGCGGTGGAGCGACCTCGAGGTTCAGGTAGGTGGAAGGTGGTCATGGCGTCGTCGCGGTGGCCGGATTCAGAGATGGATTCCGGCGAGTAGCAGCAGCAGAGGGGAAAGCGACAGCGAGGAGGAGATTGGCGGCGATCGCGAGGTGGAGGCGGAAACCTAGGCGCTAGGGTTAGGTTCCAGGGGGGCTAGGGGTCTTTTATAGGGCCGCGGCGCTCTCCTGGCCGCCGGAATCGCACGGGGGTGCGGTGGCTCCGCCGGGATGCGTTGCCGTACGGGGGGGGAGAAGGGAGATTAGAAGGTTCGCACGCATCTTGATGCATCGAAGCGGTACGGGGCGGTTAAGCTGGGCTGGGCGCACGCGGTAGGCTTAGCGGGCTGGGCATGCTAGCTGCCGCGCGCTGCCCGCTGGTTTTTCTCCTTTTTCTTTTTCTGTTTTTTTTTTTTGTAGTTTGCTTTTGGAAGAAAAAGGTAGTAGGGTTTGTTTATAGAAAAATTTGAAAAAATTTGGTTAAGCCTTTTAGGTAATTAGAAAACACCTGCAAGCTTGGATCTCAAAAAGTGCAATTTAAAATGGTAGCTTGTGTTTGAAACCAATTAGAGGGATTTAAATTAATAAACCAATATTAAAACATGCATTTGAATAGGTCACCCCTAGGGTTTTTGGAATGATTTAAAGAGGGCAAAAAGTGGTGATTGTTATGGTTTCCAGAAGATTACTGATTTGAAACTTGATTTGAATTTGAAAATGATTTAGGAATTAATTGGTGGAATTCGGTGAATGATTTGAGGCCACAATTTAGTTGAACATTAATGAATTGCTTGGAAACAAAAGGAGTTTGGTTTGCAATACTTATTTGAAAAGATTGTAACAGACAAGTGTGAAAACAAAGGTTGAAAAGTTTGAATTTCATTATGAAAACAATGCAAACAAAGAAACAGATGCAATGAAATGATGACATGATGCACTGCTTGAAATTAAACAAGAAATCAAACATTCTAAGGGATGTTTTCATACTTGGATGTTACACGTACGCTGCCTGCTGCACGGCCATATCCACTGTGGAACCTACTGCCTCGTAGCGGTGGACAAAGCTCCTGCCATCATCCGACAGAATGTAGACGATAGCCCGGTAGAAAGTCTGCTCGAACTCGCGCTGGTGCTCGTAGACCTGGTACTCTGGAGCCCAACGGAACCAGATAGTAACCATGTCTCTCAGCATCTCCGGATAACCGTCGGTGCTCTCACAGCGAGTCATCCGAACCACCTGCGGGTAGAACCTGAGATCCATCTGCAGATGATCGGGGAAGGTTTTGATTAGACTCCGGTAGAAGAAAAAGGATGTTTTAAACAACAACAAGGTTTCAACGGACGAAAGGTTCTTCAGAAGAACATGATATCGAAGCAACATCGGGAAAACGAGACCAAAAGTCCTGAGGTACTAAGGAGAACCCAAAACACGTGAAATCCTAACTTGAAAGTTTAGGTGAGAAGGGAAAACAACGTTGCACTTCCTTACCAGAAAAGGGTGGGTGGGTGGGGAAAGAAGAAAAATGACAGAATTCCTACTCTCACGCTTCATTTTTCCTATATAGCTACAAAATAGTTTCTAGACTCAACTGCGACCAGTAAAAAGGGATCCTACAGGCAGACAGGCTCTGATACCATTTGTCGCACCCGGACTTCTAGAGGATACACCGTACGAACTGAATATTTTGGTTGGATTACGGGGCTTAACGGCTCCCGCGTCCCCTTACGGTAGGCCAGCACTTATGTGCGACAACCAACCGTTACTGTTCATCGTCGATGTAAACTATCCTGTAGAAATCAGGATACTACCATTGACGTACTTCATACCATACACACATGGTACGTCAACGGTTTTGAACAAAAGGATAACACAACATGCCTCTAAGACACAAAAGATTCAAATAAGGTTGCAAATGGCCTTCACTAAGGCAGAAATAGCAAATACAATCATCCAGAGGACACATGTCCCCACATAGCATTCATTACACCAGCGGAAGCAATCAAAGGTGTCTGGGTACAGACAAATCCAACAGGCTTAAGAAGCCGGAGAAAATAAAGAAGACGAAGCCCATCCACGTAGGTCCTGGATCCAGCCCTGGTCCAGCTAACTACTCGTCTGCAGTCTCGTCAAACTCCACGAAGTAGCCATCCTGGTGGTCATCGTAGCCGTAGTCGTAGTCTGCGTAAACCACAGCCCCAAAGGGGTCAGTACAACAACGTACTGGCAAGCAAGACTCACAGTTCACCAAGGTGTAACCCGTCAACACCAAGCACAGATGCCTTGGGATCAACGGAAGAAAAGGTATGAAAGATGCTGCAACTGGCTGCACTAACCAACTACAGAACATACTACAACTTTACGGTGTATCAGAAAGGGATAAGATAGCGTATCGTAACCAACTATAGCTAACCACCAAACAAACCCATCCTGGATCTCGCCCCTTATCCAAAGAAGCAATCCGAGGAATAACTCACACAGTTGGATTAATGATGGATCAAGTTGTTGTGTCAATAAGCCTATTACTAGTCAAGTTATCATTAGTTAGGTGTAAGTTGTTCTGAGTACTTGTTAGCCAGTACTTTCACCAAGTCAACCATAACCGCGGAAAACACGGCTTCTCGAGAAGATTTATCCCTGCAGGGGTGCACCAATTTGGCCGTACACGTAAGAATAACCCGCCAGATGGGAAGGCCTTTCCCACCAAGCGGGGCACTCAACACAATTCAACCTTTCCTCGCATCAAGCCCAAAGCACCACGTGCTGTGCGTGCGCGGCTAATCGAGCCCCCCGAAGAAAAGGAGGACCCTCATAGCACTGGAAGACCACGCCGCCCTAAATGCCGACTACAAAAGTTCCACCCTGGCCTCGGGTTCGTACCTGCATATGCGTGCATCAAATGGAAAGCCCGAACTAAGTGTGGTGATTTGGACGAGGTGCGGATCGAGTCAAATTGAGGGGGGCGCCCATACACGCTTCCCACATGCGGATAGTGCGCTCATCATGGATCAGTAGACAAGACCATTTTCCTATTAGGGTCGACACTAGCAGGCCTCAAAACCACGCCGGGCCTCCTGCCGTGCCTTATTTATTTATTACCTCAAATTAACAGGTGTTGTTTAACATCGAGAATAACAGGATGTAATAACAGAAAGTAACTGGTAACAGACTCGAGCAAAACAAACCTAAGCATGCTAGTAAGACACGGGCCCAAGCAACGGGGTTTTAGGACTGGAGGTGATGGCAATGTCAGGGTTTAGGGTATCATGTGATAGGTTCGTAACAGAAACAACTACCACTAAGGCTAGCAGATAAGAATCAACGGAAAGTATCGGTAACCCATGTTGAAAGGAACACAGTGGTTCATGTGAGTGATAACTTGCCTGCAAACCCAGTAGCCGGGTACTGAGCTAGATCCTCAGAAGGGGTGTCGTAAAGGTCGTCGGTATCAACGTCGTCGTCTATCCGAGAAGAAGCAAACAAACAAGGCAGAAATATAAACAATCATTGTCATGGCATAGTGCACAATCAAATATGATGCATGACAAGTTAATAGATGCATCAAAATAAACTAATTGATATGGCAACACAATTTAATTGGACCCATATGCAACTTTGAGTTGCATATGAAAAGCCCAAAGATTTTGGTTAGATTATTTGTTTTCCAACTAAACAACAGGTGCTAGTGGTTTAGTATGATGCATGCAAAAGGAAAACAACAAAATAACAACATTAGAATCAAATTAAAATAGGGTGTAGCAATTTAGAATTTTATTATTAATTTAGGGAATTTTTGGGTGCCTTAAAGGTGACACACAAATACTTGTTGTTTTCAACCATTTAAATTATTCAAAACAACTAACAAAGTTCATATTTGAAAAGAGCATCAAATTTTAGTTGGATTACATGTTTCACATTTTGAAATTGGACTTAGGATTATTTAATTATGAATTAAACAATATTGAACAATTTTTAATTGAATTAAACAAGATTTAAATTGTTTAGGCAATTTTAATTATTCAAAACAGAAAACAAAAATTATATTTGAATAGGTTATTTAAAATGGTATGGAAAACTTATTTTATTTGCATTTATTGGATTAATAAATAATTAGTTATGGAATTTACAAATTAACATTTGAATTGTTTAAGTTTGAATTTTAAATGCATTTGAAGTTTTCCAAAACAGTACACAAATTGAATATTTGGAAAGATTAGGAAATTTGGACCAGAATTCATATAAAGTTTGTATTTATTGGAATTATAAAACAAAAGATATTGAATTTCAAAGTTTTTGTTTTAATTCTGCTAAATAAAAGAAACTTGGAATTTTTTTGGAATTCGCAGAAACCAGTTGTTACCGATCTGGCCTCTACACGCTGCCACTGCCCAGTGGACCCCCTAGCCAGCGTGGCGCGCGCGCGCACGCGTGGCAGAGGAAGGCAATGACGTGTGGGCCGCGCGCTGTGGAGGCATAATACCAAAAAAAAGGGTTGCGCTTGCGGGGGCTCGAACCCGCAACCACGCGCAAGATTCAGAGTGTGTCTACCAGATGCGCTGCGCTGCGTTGTTTGACAGATAGGGGGACAGATTCAGGTTAAGGTTCAGTTCCAAGTTACTGAATTTAACTGACGACGAAACGCAAGCTCGACTGACAGAAACAGCAACTCGCCGGCGTTGAGCCACGACTGCACTCGTTGCGGTGGTGGATGGTTGCGGTGCAGATGGATGTGTGCGGGACGTGCACGATGCTGTGGTGGTGTAACAGAGGGGACGAGAGGGAAAAGAACGGGGAGCTCACCGGGATTCGTCGAGGTGCAGAGGGGATCAGTGAGCTCGACGGCGGCGTGGTCGCGGACGGCGTCGAGGAAGGAGGTGCCCCCCGGTTGAGCTCGCGTGTCCAAAACGTCGAGGGAGCGGAGAGCTTTTGATTCCCGTGATCAGCGAGTGGAGAGGGTGGCTAAGGAGGTGGCGCCATGGCGTTCTTCAGAGTAGCTGTCGCCGGTGAGGTTGGAGCAGAGATGAAATTCGTCGGGGAGGAGGCGATCGATGGCGGCGAGAGGGGAAAGCAGGACCTAGGGCTAGGGTTTTTGACGGCGCAGCCCTAGGGTGCTACTTATAGGCGTGGACGCAGTGGTGCGGCCGCCGGAGTCGACGCGGGGGGTGCGGTGGCGCGCGGAGATGGCTGCCGTACCGGAATCAGGAGGAGAGCACGAAAATCAAAGCGGTAAGTGGCTTAGGCGGGCTGGGCCTTGCGCGCGCGGTAGATAGGGTGGGCTGGTTAGGTTTAGCTGTCGCGCGCGCTGCTGTTTTGCTTTGTTTTTTATTTTTTTTCTCTTCTGTTTTTTTTTTTTTTTTGTAGCTTTAGCTTTAGGAAGAAAAACATAGGTTTTTGTTTAGGGAAAAATTTGAAAAATTCAGGATAAATTCCTTAGGCCAAATGCAACCATTTGGCAACTTTCATTTTCAAAATTTTAACATTTGGTTGCTTTTTGAAATTTGAACCAATTTTGAGTGAAATGGTTAATATTAATGAACATTAATAAAAGCCATTATTTAAATAGGGTAACCCCTATGGTAATTAGGCAATTTGAAATTAGTTTGATTTGGTAACAACCTAAATTCAAAATGGTTCTGTTTGGGTGCTTGGATTTGAATTTTAAATTGTGTTTGGAAAATAAATAATTGATTTAAAATGATCATTTTCACAAGTGATCACTAAGGAAAACATGGAACCAAAATGGTTGTTATTAATTGTGATTTTTATTCAAAATGTTGTAACAGAGCAAGTATGAAACCAATGTTTGAAAAAGTTTGAATTTGAGTTGTGAAAACAGTGGAAAACAATTGCAACAATTAAGAAACAAATGCAAACAACATAGAAACAATATGATGACATGATGCAATACTTTAATAAACATGCAACAAACATTCTAAGTGGATGATTTTCATACTTGGGATGTTACAACTTCTATGTGAGAAACATCCCTCCTACCCGCTATACGTGGTCAAGGTGCCCCGATCCGTGGGCTTTGTGGATACAAATACCGAAGAGGTGTTCTTCATCAGATACAAAGATATATTCAGGGTCTTGCACTTGGGAAAGCTCGACCGAAGCATTGTCCGTCTGGTATCGCTCAACATGGCGCACGATATGGTCATGGAGAATACCCCGCACATCGCGATTATGGACCCCTACTACATGAATGAGGACTACTTGCGGTCACCTGCGGACCGGGTTGTTACCACGAACTACATAACGAGGTTTTTGATAGATAACAAGGATAAGAACGCCATTCTCATGCCATACTTTCCCAAGTAAGTAGTCCTCTCCGCTTCCCGTCGTCACATTCTTTCTAGAATCTCCTTAGTATTCCGATTGATGATATTGATGGCTTGTTCGAAATGTTCTACGTAGAAACGGAGGATGCGTACTCATCGTCATGGAACCGCATTGGTCGCAATGCACTTATCTCGATGCGGGTAGGACGGTGCAGAAGGACTACACCAACATAAGAGCTATTCTTAATAGTGCCCTCAACGGCTTCGCCGCCGATTTAGGCAAGCCCCTAAAAAGGGAGAAAATAGTCCGAGGCGCCTACGTGTGCACCCACGTAATAAACTTCCCCTGCCTCAAGCAATCGGAGCAAGAATCTGGGTTGGAATCTTGGTATGCCATCTTTCATATGAGGGAGTACTTAATGGATGCCCAACAGGTCCAGCTACCAAGTCATCTCCGAGACCTGACCACAAAGATGGCCAACACCCCCGATGAATATGTGCGGGCTGAGTTCCGTCGCATCCAGCGGAGGATCTGCACGATACTCTCGTTGGATGTTATCACTCGGGGTGGCTTGTTCTTCCACGGCCACGCACCACCGAGCAACCGTGACATAGAAGCACACCTACGAGAGCAACGTGACACCCGGACATTCAACACGCTAGAAGGCATTCGTCCGTTCCCGCCGAGACCATAGGATTGACAAAATGTTAGTATACACTTGCATCATATAACTTTTAGTCCTTTATTTGTCGTGTTTTATTCGTAAACCTTGATGCTTCTATTTTTTGATAGTTATTTGCGGTCTATTATCACTTTCGATGCTAAACTCGTATTTTTTTTCCTATGCACAGATGACATGGTATGTTTTGTATGCGGTAGGGTTCCCGGAGTCTACGACGACTGGGACCAATGCCGGAGACAGGTGCACAGTTTCAGCGGCAACAGCTACAAGGGGTACAAGACCATGGTGGAGGCGGAAGCTCGATACGCCACTTACCTAGCGAGAGAGAAGACGGAGAAGACGAGGGCCCGGATGACCACCTTCGCCATCGTCGTGCTTATACTCCTTGTACTCCTAGTGTTGATGCTACTTGTTGTTTTGCTTGTCTAGATAATTAAACTATCGATTTGTTTGAACTATCTCGCTTCGAGACTATTGTTCAAGACTATGTAATATTTGTTGAACTATGTGGTGATGATCAAGACTATTGTTCAAGACTATGTGTTGATGATCGAGAATATTTCTGTTATGAAACTCTATTCTGTCATTTTGCTGTCATTTTCATACTTATTTCTGTCATTTTCCTGTAATTCTGTTATTTTCGTTTCTTTTATTTTTTGACACGGCAAACCATACCACAGGCGAATAGCATATTATACCCCAGGCGCATCTGTACCCCTGGCGCACAATGCTTGTTCGCCACAGGTAAAAGGCTTACCCCAGGCGCACAAGGCCAATTCGCCTGGGGTATGTCAAGTTACCACAGGCGCATTTTGCAGTTCGCCTGGGGTAAGACATTACCGCTGGCGATATGGTCCCAGGCGAACTGAAATGCGCCTGTGGTAGGCCTTTTCTGTTCGCCTGGGGTAAGCTTTTCCCTAGTAGTGTGGGATCCTACACTCACTCATGCATCGGTTTCCTAACGAGGGTTTAGGTTTCTGTCACTCCGGCAACCCCACAATTAGTAGCCGAATACACAATGCATTCCTCTAGGCCCGTAAAGGTGAAGTATCATGTAGTCGAGGTTGACATGACACCACTAGAAAAATAGCACCACAACTTAAATATCAAACCATTAAATATTACTCAGCATAATTCCACTACTAACATCTTGACTTCTCCCATGTCCTCAAGGAATAAACGAACTACTGACAAGACATCATATGATCATGATCAGAGGTGATATAATTATGAATAACAATCTGGTCATAAAGTGCAAACACCGATAAATCTCATAAGCATTACAAACAAGTAATTCACACCGGGAGAGAGATCTAGTGGAAAACAACGATATAGAACCCTAATTGTTACAGCGGGACGGAGGTGGATGGTGAGGATGATGGTGCTGATGGTGATGACGATGACGATGATGATCTTGATGATACCCGGTGCGATGACGGTGACGATGGCGATGATTTCCTCCCTTCGGGAAGGAATTTCCCAGGCAGATTTCTCCCTATCGGAGAGCTTTTCTCTCTCTCTCTGTTATTTTACGCCTCGTGGAGGTGGCGGAATATTGCCTCGACGATTCTCCATGTCTTAGGGTTCCAGGGGGATGAAGTACGCGAAGGGGCACCGGCGGTGGTGGACCAGGGCCACCACACTACGTGGCGGCGCGGCCAGGGTGTGAACCGCGTCGTGGCATGGTGTGGGCCCATGGTGGCCCACCTCTGCCTCCCCTTTTGGCTGGCTCTGGCATCTGGCAAAATAGGAACTTCCCGATGCTTTCTCTAAATCGCTGATCTTTAGAAATATGGTATCTTGACGGTCCCTTTTGCAGTAGAATTCTGGTACCGGTAGTTAATTCTCCAATAATCAATGAACATGCAAAATAGATGAAATAACATAAATATCATCTCTAAATATGAAATATATCAGTGAATAGCAGTAAATTATAATATAAAATAGTGATGCAAAATGGACGTATCA